>CH001427.1:157171-189743 GCA_000149265.1 Ciona savignyi | reverse complement strand
AAGCATCAGATCATTTGAAGTGTGACCGCTCCATTCCAGACACAAGAAATTCACTGCAAGTTGCAACTTATTGCTTTATACATGCGTGCTATGATATAATATGCAGATTGTTGTTTGTGCGAAAAGTAAAGCCTTTATTCAGTTTTTTTGCACACAATTTTGACTTTTCAAAGTGAAGCTTACATCCCAGGTTGTTTTGTGTACAATGCGAAACTTTTCAAAGTTGCTTTTTTATCTAGATTGTTTTGCACACAAAAAAATCTAGAGTTTGCAAAGTCAACCTTATGTCCAGGTTGTGTAGAAATTATCCTGGCTCAACAATTTGTAGCTTATATCATGATTGCTATAATTATTACCCAACAAAAGTGTTTAAAAAAGCAAGAAATTATATATATATCACTTATTGTATGCAAGGTAGAGTTAACTTTGTTGATAATTAAATATTAGCCGAAATACTGTAACTGTATATAGCCCAAAGTGATAAAAACCTTAAAATCCGCAGTTGTGCCGCGAAGACTTGGGATG
Organism: Ciona savignyi; assembly: GCA_000149265.1. Lineage (NCBI taxonomy): Eukaryota > Metazoa > Chordata > Ascidiacea > Phlebobranchia > Cionidae > Ciona > Ciona savignyi. Next base: position 189,218 of record CH001427.1, on the reverse strand, counting down.
TTTCCAGACTACCAGCAACCAGTGTTATTGTTACATACCACAATGAGGCAAGATCAACTTTACTTCGTACCGTTGTAAGTGTGCTCACCAAGAGCCCACCAAGTTTAATTCAAGATATCATCCTTGTTGATGATTTCACTGATAATGGTAGGTTTTTTCCTTTTTTTTTATAATAATTCACTTTACAAAGTATTTTATTAATGAATAGGGATTGTTTAGAAAGTCTGGTTTGCTATTTGTGTGCTAGGCCTGCGCACCAAATATATATATATATTGTTCTTAATTATAAAAAGTGTTAACAAATGAGTGATGAATTAAAGTGTTGTAACTGTGGCATGTTTATTGTTTATGCACATATGCTATACATGTGAACCAAATTTAAATATTTTTTTCAAAATCAACAAAAACTGCAAATTTATGCTACAAAAAGTCAAGTAAAATATAAAAAGATTGTAATAAGCTTCTGCACAATTACAAAACCTCCGCTTTTGCTAAAACCCATGAAAAACCATCAGACAGAACAAAACTCGTAAAATGTTTATCATGAAATAAAATTAATTTCACAGAACCATAAATGTTAAATCGTTTCATAAATTTTAATAAACATATTTCTTGCAAAGATCATGACAGAAAAACGCTTTTCTAATGAATTACTTTTTGGTTGCAACCAATCTCAAATATTAAACTAAATAGAGGAAAAGGACTCATTTCCGTATAATATAACAATAAAGACGTTTATATTTTCATATATTTTCCATTTGTTATAACTAAATATAGATTTGTTTTTACTACCCAGAATCCAAGCACATCGAAAATTAAACTGTTTTTCCCCTTAAAAAACTGCTATTGTGTTATGTGCAACATATTACTGTCCCTTAAAACATGCATATACATCAATGATGTTAGCATTAATAGCTAATTAACCTCGGGCAGTTGTGTGGCAAACTATGATTGACACAATCTAGTCACACACAACTTTCGAAACCTATCTCAATCTAGATCCAGTGGTCCTGGGAACAAAACCAGACATAGTAAAAAAAAACATCCCAAATTTTGTATTTAATATCGAATATCGAAGTTTTATAACATCTCTATATTCAGCTGAGGATGGACAACTTCTAGCCAAAATCGAAAAAGTCCGGGTTTTAAGGAACAACCAGCGTGAAGGTATTGTTTTGATGTTTTTCATTGGTTGGGTGGAAACAAAAAACGGGAATTCTGGGGATTACCCCCCATTCCTACGTGTTGGTATTATTTGAAACATTTATTTGGTGTAACAGCAAGAGCAACTCAGCTTTATGCACATGAAGTGTCTCATGAGTTAATGACAGCCACATATAAAGTAAAGTTAGGTTTCCTTCCGCAAGGCTGTAAATGAACCTAGAACCCGCACAATAAAATACCCCAACTCGACTGTGAGCATAAGGCTACAATAAAATACCCCAACTCGACTGTAAGCATGAGGCTACAATAAAATACCCCAACTCGACTGTGAGCATGAGGCTACAATAAAATACCCCAACTCGACTGTGAGCATGTGGCTACAACCCCAGCAATCACCCAGGCTTAATGAGATCGAGGATCAAAGGAGCAGACGCAGCGACGGCTCCCGTCCTCACTTTCCTGGACTCGCACGTGGAATGCAACAAGCACTGGTTGGAACCGCTGCTCGAGCGGATAGCGGATGACAGGACGGCCGTGGTGTCTCCCATTATTGACGTCATTAACATGGACAACTTCGAGTACGTCGGTGCCAGCGCTGATTTAAGAGGAGGTAATTCGTGGCGTTTTGGATTTGGTCTATTAATCTTCGCGATTTTACCGTAAATCTCTGTTTGAACAAGTATTAGCGGGACCGCTCACCTACCGACGGCAAACAGCATTGATCTTCTTAGCATAGCCTTAAGCATTCATCAAAACGATAATTACCAGTTAAACTGTTTGTGCGTTATGATATCCAAGTCATGTGTATTACTCCGCGTCCAGCCGACCGCAGTATTGTCTACGCCGTGCAGGTAATAGCTGGAGGGCAATATATTGGTCGTCTGTCTTTCTAATATATCAAACACCGTTTTCTAGTTTGTTTTCGCTATTTTCTATTTCTGGTCGGTGCGCTGCTTCACAATTCACGTCGTCGGCGACCTTTATTACGTCATAATGGGATCAGTGTTAAGCTTCGCGCATGGCCGCACACGACGGAATATGTAAATCATCCTGTTATGAGCTGTCTGTAAGAGTCAGAACGTAGTTCACAACTATCAAGATAATGCGGGAAGCCGGTAGTATGTACCAATATAGGACTTTTGGTTTTTGTTTCGAAAAAACATTGTGTCACAAAAAAAACAAGTTTACACTCGAAAATAGTTGTATCGATAACGTTTTTATTATATTTAACACATTATAACGAGCTAACCATTGTTGTTATTTAATTGAGAAACTAACAAAAAACGTGTGGTGTTAAATTTTTACGTTTCATATTGTAGGTATCCCTCTTGCGCTGGTATGGCAAGTAGATTGCTTCGAATCAATTTGCATTTCGGAATCAATAATTTCGACTATTTCTAAAACGCAATTTAAATCGAAAACATGTTTTTCGTGGAAACTGGCGTGGTTCGAAAATAATCAATAATCATGCATATTTGACCACCGACGTAATCACGAAATATATATTCAAATTTTAAATATCGGCTAAATAGAAGCTATTCATTTCAGACTTTTCGGAAAGTATTTGCAAACACTGATTGGTGTTGATTGAAAAAGAAACGTAAAATAGTCACAGAAACGCCTTCAAATAAACAGCGTCACATTGGCTTTAAGCGTTTTGCTCAGTCCAAGCTACAGATCGATACATTATACGCAACGCGATGAAATATACCAAAATACGGCAATGCTAAAAGTAGGGAAAAAGGGGGAAGGAGGAAAACTTCTAACTAAAACAACGAACACCTATTGTAACCCTGCCCTAAACACTAATCTCAACTCCAGAACTAACCCTAATTCTAAACCCGTGTTTAAAACTAACTATAATACCCTAATATTCATTTTAGGGTTCAGTTTCCCTTTTTTAGCCCCCCCCCCCCCCGGCCATGCGCCCCAAAAAAATACCCGAGATCCGAAATGGCAGGTGTACGTTCCCATTTAGAATGCAAACAACGCCGTTACCCTTCCAGGTTTTGATTGGAATCTGGTTTTCAAGTGGGACTACATGACTGCCGAGGAGAGGCGCAGAAGGTCCTCCAATCCGATTGTCCCGATCGCGTAAGTCGCGTTGTTATTTGGACTGAATCTCAAATGGGCGTCGTGATCAAGTTTGTGTCATGTTTTAACTCACAGCACGAACATGCTCTTTATATGAAAGTCAACGTTGATAAAGGCGCACGATGTTCAGTTGTACCACTTTTACATACGTTCCCACATATTTATATAGAATTAACTTAAATAAGCGCACCAACTGTTCAATTGAGCAATTTTTACTTATTTCCCGTCTATTTATACTGAAATTAACCAAGCCACCAGCTGTTTAATTGTACCACTAAGTCTCGTGTATATATATATTTATACACACACACAAATCAACCTTGATAAGCGCACCACATGCTCATCTCCTCACATTTACGACCGAATCCCACAGGTCCAACTTTATAGCTTTCTCCTGACCCCACAAATTATTTGCAACAAGTAATCAATCAGTGTTGCCGGGTACGTTTCCACAATACCGTGGTTCAGTACTTTGTTAAGATTCCGAACCGATCTGGCAGCACTGGTACTTCATTATTAATTGATTAGAATTCGTAATTTCGACACCAGCGGCGAAGAGGGGTCTTACGGGAATTTAGATCAATCTGTTGCATCACAAATAATTTGTTACGTCACAACAAAGATTGTTCTAAAGCCCAAAGGCGGTTGTTTGGTAACAATCGCGGTTTTGACTCATAGTGCCTTATACGACGAACAAAAGAATGATTTATACGACTGAATAGAAGTGTTCTTAAACTCACCCGATTACGAAAACTGAACAGTTCAATTATCCCCCTACTTTGTTAAATTTTGCTGATTTTCATTCACCAAAATCGATCGGTTTCAATCAGTTAGTTCACAAGCCGCTCCAAAGCCATTTCGCTTCATTAATAATATGACGTTTCCCTCAAGCTGCGTTTCCGATTAAAAGATCACGTTTCTTACGTCCTGATCATATTTTTACTTTATACGTCAACATGGATCAACACACCATCTGTTGCACATTTGTACAAACCTCTTTAAAGTCGCGACCATATTATTTTGTACAAATTAACCTTAAGTAGCACACACACTATATATATATATGTCCATCTGTGCCATTTTTCCAAAGTCCGGATCATCATAACTGGACGCAAATAAATGTTGCATAAAACGCCAAACATCATAAACCATGGCGCGTGTATACAAATAAATCTCTACAGCAAAACCCACAAAACCTTAAACCGCACCACCGTTTGCCTTCCTTATTGATCGCAACCTTAAGAACACACGATTGTCAATCGTTCGAACTTGGAAATCCGACTAACCGCCACAGATTGTGCCTATCGAATGGCCCAACCCAGCACAGCTGGCTAATTCTGCTTGATTTATCAATTTAAGCGCTATGTAGTTACAGGTCCTTGATCAAATTGGTTAACATAACATGGAAGAATTCGTTATGAATCATACTACCCAATACAAGTATCGCAGCCTAGGCAGCAATGTAATTCAATAAATCGTTGTCTTTTAGTGTGGCATTACGCAACCTTTGCAAGGCTTAACATACAAGATCATAAACATTGCGCCTTTAGTGACATGGTTATACGTAAATAAACTTATACAGCCATAGTTAATTGATTATACCGAACAAGGATTCGCTTCCCTCGATATGTTTGTTTAAGTTTATGTAAAGTACATTGATTTTGGGATATTGGAAAAGCTGCTGCGTACAGGCTATACCGCTCACGCCCACAGTCTCACAATAACAACACACCCCAATATGCATGCCCCATAAAACCCATTTAAACCCCCTATAACCACAGAACCCCGATGATAGCTGGCGGTCTGTTCTCTATGGACAAATCTTATTTCAACCAGCTTGGCAAGTACGATACCGCGATGGACGTATGGGGCGGCGAGAACCTAGGTTCGTGTTTATAACGTTATCATACCCCTATGATAACCGACCGTCTGTTAATTTGATGTTGACGTATTTTTGTAACATTTTAATGACGTCGTACTTTGACATTACTGATGACGTCATCACTGCAGAGATATCCTTCCGAGTGTGGCAGTGTGGTGGTCGATTGGAGATCATACCGTGCAGCAGAGTGGGTCACGTGTTTAGAAAGCAGCATCCTTACACCTTCCCCGGCGGTAGTGGCAACGTCTTCACCCGGTAACAATGTCTATTATGACGTGATTTGTGCATTCATCTCAATCAAACGTCATTAAATTTAGTATGATATGGTTCTCAAAATTGATTTTTGCGTTCATTTTACACCCTTTTTTGTGACTGCACCAAACCTATTGTGTCCTCATACTTATAAATAATGGTTGTACAGGAACACCCGACGCGCAGCCGAAGTATGGATGGACGATTACAAGGAATATTACTACGCAGCTGTGCCTTCAGCTAGGATGGTCCCGTTCGGAGAGTAAGTTCAACGTTGTTTGACTCCCCCAACGATTAAGGGTTTGTGTAACAAAGTAGGTTAGGTAACCACTGGTTTGGGTAGCTTTGGGAGCCCAATTGTGGGCACGAGGTATTCTGACGATTGTCCGTGTGATAACTTTTTTCGCCTTTTTTGTGCAATGAAATGAACATACGTATCCTTTCTTGTCTATATCTAAAAACTATAAAACAATGAGTTAATTCTGATAAACATATTTGGTTTATCATTGTGGACTTATCATTTGATATTACTTAGCCAACAAGGCTTATTTGTAGATTTTGTTCTTTCTGTTATTTTGAAGGATCCATTTTATGTCACTGCTGGACAAAACTAAAAAAATGGAAACGAGGGTTTGAGTTTACGATAAGTACTGGCTATTAGGGGGGGCGCTGTTATGAGACTTGTCCGGGGGTGAACACACTTCCAAAAAACGCGTAGAATCAAAAGCTCTGAACGAATGATGTTCCCATCTGGACTGTTTCCCCCGAGTTTGATTGACAGCTTCCTTTTCTTAGCATCGAGGATCGGCTCGAGATTCGACGAAGGAACCAATGCAAACCGTTTAGCTGGTACCTCGAAAACGTCTATCCCGAACTGAGGTTGGTTCGATTTAAAGATATCGGAAATCCTACTGGTTTCCTGTGGTCCTACGTAGCACCGCCTGTTGCTTTAAAGACTTTTTTCATTCTGTTTTATTTTTAATGTCGCGAGATTTTTTTGGACAGTTTTGATTTATTGTAATTATCTACGCATTATTCGGAACAACATAGTGAAACTGATTAATATTCACGAACCTCGTATTTCGTTTCATCATAGTATTTAATGAATAAAGTTAAACCTAAAAGAAAAAAGAAAACGAAAAGAAAACTACCGATACCAATAAAACTGTGACGTAATCACCTCTTACGTCACAGAGTGCCGGGCAAAGAAGCGGTTTCGTTCGGTTCGATAAAACAGGGCAACGGGCAGTGCATCGATACGCTGGGTCACGTGTTGAACGGTAATGTCGGGTTGTACGAGTGCCATGATGCGGGAGGAAACCAGGTTTGTTCTCTTCGATTTATTTTGTCGCGTTTCCATGGTTTTATATTATGATACTAGCGTTTATCCCACTGGATTAAAAATGCATGCATTGGCAAACGGGCATTGCAATTTTTCTTTTAATGATCTAAACTCTTCTGTTATGTTAGATCCACCCATTTATCCCCTGGGTTCACTCAATTCCTAAGTGCCTTTCCTAGGACAGCCGATAAAACTGCCGCAAATTTGGAGCCACCACCTGTGTTTTGCCTGCAAATCGCTGACGCCCTAACCGACTTAGCAACCGGCTGGGCAGTTAATAGGAAATATATCACAAACCACTTTACGACAAGCAAAAAAACTGTTTAAAATGCTGAATAAGATTCTAAGATTCTAATTTTGATGCAGCGGTTATATTTTAAACATGGACGAAATAATAGTATAAGGCTGTTATGCCTCCAAATCATTATATATATGACGTCACATTATAGGGTATTACGTCACAGGAGTTCTCCATGAACAAAGAAATGCAAATACGTCATCAAGAACTCTGTTTCACCGCCGGAGAGGGCAGTAGAGAGGGAAGCGTCGTAAAATTAATGCATTGTGACGTCAACAATATTCTACAGGTTAGTTATATCTTCGTATTACATAGATCGACAACTTTTTTTTATGAATAATATCATTATTAAAGAAACTTCGAGTGTAAACCATCGTTATGTACGGTTGGCATAGTCAACTACCCAATTTAAATATTTGTAAGCGGATAGGGAGAAATTTTATTTTATTAATATTATTGGATTATTATAGACAGTTTGAGTTTGCACATGCTTTTAGTTTAGATTTTCCGTGCGCAACAAATCACCTGGCGTGCCATGAAAAAACCTCTTAGTATAGCACGTGTGCCAGAGGACGCCGACCCCTGTCGTATATCATCTTGTGTCTACTGTCCAAAGTCGAGTTGCCGTAGCTATTACAATGTGTCAATGGTTAAATTATTTATATATTTTTTAGTGGAAAGATTGGCTCATTGGTGTCGCAATACACCTTATACCAACAGTCGAGTTGCTTAAGCTATCACAGTGTGTTGGATGATTTGTTTCATTTATCTTTCTGGGTGAAAAGCCACGCTTTATCCACGTATTAAGTAATGTATCTTGTACCCACAGTTTAGTTGCTCTATCTATTACAGTTTGTGAAGGGTTGATTCATTTATATCCTCGTTTGTAAAGAGCCTCGCTTCATCTTAGATCGACAAGTTGTGCCCAATATCACAACATTAAATGGTACTTTCTTTAGAAATTCGAGCAAAACAAAAGCCAGCTTCGATTATTCAAGTCCATGTACTGCCTGGACAGTAGTCATGAGCAAGAAACTGGGATCGTCCTATCCAAGTGCAACCATAGCCGAACTCAGCAGTGGAGGTTCACCATGGGCGAGTCTTAATTTAGGGAATTATTACGTCACTTCCGCGTGGTTATGACGTCACTACCAGTGACGTCTTTGATTCGTCATCATACCACCCTTATTTCATCATCGCCGCGCTCAGCTGATACAAGCCATACTTAATCAACGCTGCTTTACTAATTCGTGACGTCGTTCTTTGATGACGTCACAGCAGTCGCACTTAGAACATAGAAACAATTTTTTTGCGGTACATTTCTGTTTTGTTACAGTGTAGGGAAAGTGCAATAGAGAAATTTACCTTGGATTCGTCTGCAATAGTTTGCAGTCTTTGTTAGGCACAACTTTGAAAAATTATTTATTTTTGCCGAAAGATTTTATTCTCTGCTGCCCCCTACTGAACACAGTGTTTTAATGGAGTTTTAGCTTCAGCTTGAACAACGAGCTCTGATTAGCTTCTCATTGTGCTAATAAAATATAGAAAATCTTAAAATCGTTTTTGTTATTTATTTCGCAAAGTTTAAACTATTTGTCCTACCGGTTAGTCTGGTGGTTTAGTGCGACGCTTTTCAACCGAAAAGTTGCAGGTCCGAAAGTGGTCGCTAGCTAGTTGGCTGTGTCCTTGAGCAAAGACTTAACTGGCATTGCCTATACCCCGCGGATTAATGGGTTCTACCAAATTAAAGGAAATCATACGCAGACTACAATACCTCTGGTAACCCGACAGTATACGGTAGACGCGAGGTGAACTGATTATTGCCCGTGTGTTAACCCCCTTGGTTTTCTCATTTACGGGGATAAACATAAATATCCTATCTACAACAGACCGTTTACATTGCTACAACCAAGTAATATGAAACAGCTTATCCAAATTTAATTTCCCGAATCCAAATTATCAATGTACTATCGTAGAAACCAACCACTCGACTGTTGGCACGAGGTTTATAACGGTGTTCTTCTAAGATACGTTGCATTGTTTCAAACCAAGTTGTATAGAATAATCGTAACATTGAAAGTCAATATTTGATTATCCAAATATTATAACTTCAATATTTGCGGACAAGTTTTCTGAAAAGGTTGGTTTCGGAGCTTTCATGATATTATTTGGCAGCAACAAACGACGGAAACTAATCTTTCAAACTCATTCGCCACTTTAAATTCGATTGCATTAACATAATCTCTCGGATTGACCATACGCTCTAACCGAGCTAGTGCTAAATTTCGTCATCTCTCAAAATGCAAACTAGAGCAACAGAATCTGCTCAATGTACATTTTTTTCTATTACCTTATTATGATATTGTTTTTAGAAATTAACAAATGTCCAATTAATTGGGGCGGGAAGTCGCAATAGTGTTTGTATCTCGTCCCCAACATGACGAATGCACAAACCGCCGTTTGTTAAAACACCCAGGCTTTTGTTACAAAACCTACTACATGTCCTTAATCAAATTGATAGAACAAATAACTTTTGTCAGACCGGTTAGTCTGTAGTTTAGTGCGACGCCATTCAACCGAAAGGTTACAGATTCGAAACTGGTCGCAACTAGTCGGTTGTGACCTTGGGCAAGGCACTGAACAAACATTGCCTAAACCCAGCAAAATAATGGGTTTTACTAAATTGAAGGAACGTGTGTATCATATAAAACACAACGCAATAGCTCCGGTAACCTGACGGTGGCCGCTATTTGATCTGACGATTGCCCTTGTGTTAACCTCATTGATTTTCCCATTCATGGGGATAAACATGAACATCCTACCCTCCTCTATTCTAACTTGTGAATTAATTAGTGGCTCACTCAACAAATCAGCTAAGCAGTCCTACAAAATAAAAAGTTTAAAGTTGCTATTTGTGCTAAGATCCGACACCTAGAAAAGCGGATAATGGTATAAATTATTATATGTTTAATTTACCACGCTCTGCGACTCAAATTAAAAAAAAATGAAGAAAGGATATATAGGATAAATAAATGTATAAAAATAAAACGAACAATTTACATTTCAATGAACTTGAAATAAAAACACACTTAAAAGAACGGAACTCAAAGATAGCGAATAACTACAATCTATACTATTGATCATCTATAATTAGGGCAAGTTGAGGTAAACATTTTTTAAAGTAAATATTTCTCTTGTGTTTTACTCCAAGTCAATACAAGTTTCCCAGTCTACACCAAAATGGAAATAAGAAATATCCCCTGTTACTTTCCGACGCGGTTTGTTTTGCAGTTTATTGCAAAGCAGATGTTCGGCTGTAAGTGTATAAAGTTGGCTTATACGTATTGTTTCGCTGTCTGGTTTCTCCATCCATTTAAAATACTTTCTGTACGCCTCTTCGTTTGTATCAAGGTACATTAGATGAGCAGCGAGCTTGGCTGGACTTTCAAAGTCTTCTGCGTGTATGAACGATCCTGGAGGGGCTAGGCGCATCACCGTTTTTTTGCTGGGGCCCCATACAACCGGGACCCTGCCCTTGTAAATCGCCTGTTCCCAAAACTCGCTGGTTAAATAATCAATGCAGTGTTCAGAATTTTCAAAAGCGAGGTAGAACTTGTAGGAATCCAAAACATCTTGGCTCAATTTTTTATAAGCATTCTGATTACCGTAGCACCAACCATAGAGATCTAATTTCAACCCAGCTTCGGTAAGTTGGTTGACAAGTTTCATTCTCAATCGAGATCCTCTTAGAAAGTTGCAATCTTTTACGAACCAAATCTGTTAATATAAAGTGGTAAAAAGCTAACATCCTTTGCCATGCTGGCTTTTCAACAACAAGGTAAAATAATGCAGCATTCTTAAGACTATCATAGCATCAGCAACTCGACTGCGGGCACGGGATCTCCTACGATATATAGGTTAAAAAAGCCCAGCTCCCCACCAAGGCAGCTATAAATTATTTAACAATCAATCAACTGTAATACAGTGGTCCCCAAACTGGATTAACCCTTTGGACTGGTAAGGATAGGATAGGATATTCATGTTTGTCCCTGTGAATGAAAAAAACAAGGGGGTTGATATACGGGCAATCGTTACATCACCTCGCGCCCATCGTCGGGTTACCAGAGCAATTGCAGTGTGTTGTATAATTAAGATATTCCTTCAACTTGGTAGAACCCATTAATCCGCTGGGTTCAGGCAATCTCCGTTAAGTGCCTTGCCCAAGGACACAACCGACTAGCTAGCGACCAGTTTTGCACCTGCAACCTTTCGATTGAAAGGCGACGCACTTAACCACCATAATAACCGGCGGAGAAAAAGATTCGGTAATTTTGCAGAATGATGTTGGTTATTTTTACTGGAGACAACAGTAGCGCGTCTAGGATGCTAACAAGCGACTTGTAACGCCGCAAGTATGCATTATTAAACCAAAGAACTTCGAATAATTTGCAAAACCATTGAATGTAAAAATAAACTATGCAACATAAAAATAAAACGAAAAAATAAAAGTTAAATATGCGGCCGGTACGGACATTGGGCACCGGCTAATCCGATCCGAACTTAGAGATCACTTAGACTGCTGTTATAGATCTAGGTTACTTGGCCAGCATATATTGTCTAAACAACATGACACAAAATTCACAAAGCCAACACACAGAACACAATTTTACCCCGAGTCTTTTTTTCCTCGGCATAATTGAGTCAACGAAATCTTTCCCCCTTGAGAATATAACTTGCGCCATCTTCATTCCCAGGTACGGATAGAAGATGTCTGAATTCAACCGGTAAGACATGGTCCAGTTGATGAAAGCGCGATTGAATTTGTTAGGATGTCTATTTTCGCTGTTTCGGATGTAAGCTGGGCCTTTGTCGGCCCAAAACACGAAGTACTGACTTGGTTTTCTGGGTAAGATATAACACAGTTATGTTTTTTTCACCTTAGCAAGCAACTTACTTATAAATTGCTTAAACAGTGGTATTACCTATACTGACATTTATTATGGTTGGATTAAAACAGAACACTTCCTTTGTAATCTCAATCAAGCACATGTCCTATTGTATTTAAGATAGGATAGGAAATTAATGTTTATTCCCTTGAATGGGAAAACCAAGGGGGTTAACAGACGGCCAATCGTTAGATCACCTCGCGCCCATCGTCGGGTTACCGGAGGTATTGCAGCGTGTTGTATATGATAGACACGTTCCTTCAATTTGGTAGAACCCATTACTCCGCTGGGTTCAGGGAATGTCCGTAGAGTGCCTTGTCCAAGGACACAACCGACTAGCTAGCGACCAGTTTCGCACCTGCAACCTTTCGATTGAAAGGCGACGCACTTAACCGCCACACTAACCGGCGGGATATAATTTTTCAGATAATACAGTTTACAGGAGAGATTACTATGGTAATGGATTTTTTTTAGTTCCCAACTTAGAAACACATGTATATAGCTTCAGATTGGTTCCTATTTTATCAACCTTTTGGCCTATTTCATCAACCTTTTATCTGCAGACCAACAACGCGCTTAACGATAGTCATACTAACTGGGCCAAACAACCTATAATCCCCGCTATTGTAAACTGTATGTAATAAGGCTTTTACTATTTAAGGCGAAATAAATGGGATGTCTCGAATGAATAAGTCAAAAGAAGCCTAGTTAAGTGATAATGTTGTCCTAAACATACAAGGCACTTAACCATATTTCCGTGTAATTTAATGTAACAATGTTGTCATTGTGTAAACATTGATTTAGGACGAAATAATTATTTACCAACTTAGTGGTTCAGTAGCGTGTACCAATACAAACTCTTGATTTTAACTACACATTTGGTCATTTGTACTTTACTAGCCTTAACTTGCAATTAAAAAAAACACACTTTTAAAACACATTTAAAGCAAGTCAGTTGGATTTTTATCACTTAATTGGTCATATATTAACGTAAGCCTTTTTTAAATTGTAACCAAATGTTTACCAAGATCCACGACTTAAATTTTGTAATTTTTGTCATTATACGAAATAAATTTAACTAAACTTAGCAGCTATTCCTACCGATAATGTGTCCACGGTATAGGTTCATCGTCCAGGGCTGTGTAATGAAAGACAACAGCAGATGCATCACGTATTCTGCTACGGTCATAAGTTAGAATACAATTTCCAACACTTTGACCTTCAGGGTGACCCTTCCAGTTTTGGCCCCAAGGTCTCCGCCACGAAAGTATTATGAGTTGGTTTCTGGAATTTTTAGTCGCGTTATAAATAACACGCACGATACTCATGTTATCTCAGTGAATGGGAAAACCCATGACGTGGTAACACAAAAGCCGGTCGTCAAATTACCTCGCATCCATCGTCGGGTAATCAGAGTCATTGTACCGTCTTAAAAATAATCGTTTCGTCCTAGGTAACTAATTGTTCTAATATAGGTTAAGGCGGTAAATTTCACTAGGTCCAAGGTAAACATATTAAATGTGTAGTCGTTTCGGCGTACCAATTTATAATTTGTCCCGCTTGAAACTAATTTCATTTAAACGATTAAATGACAAACACTGATGTTTACCTTGAGGTGGGAGCTTGGACGTCATTATTCAACGTTTTTCTGATGTCAGCGGGAATTTCAAAGTCCAAATACAACGCACAGCATATGCAAACCAAGAATAGTACAGTACTAACCAGTGTAAATATCTGCTTCTTATATAACCGAGACAATCGCACAACGCATGTACTAAACATCTAAAAGCAAGGCTTGGTTAAAAAGGTACACAGAAACACTTTATAGCTGTCGATACCGTGAATACGTAGTATGCCCTGGTCAGTGTAATAATCCATTCGGCGTTTTCTAAACTACGACGATTGATATGTACAAGAAGTGAAGAAGGAACCCGACTTATCCTGACGCCAACACTAGTCTTTACCCCTCAACCAACCCTTCATTTGACTACAGCGATAAAAATAAGTTTTTCATTTTCTGATCGAGTTTTCCCCATTGTCTACAGTTGGTTCCACCGGTTAAACATAAATACCCTAACGCTAAAATATAACCCTCTTGACCTGGGCAAAATAAGACAGAACGGCGTTACCACAGCAAGTTTTGGCGTCTAAATTAAAAATGAGCAAGAAAATATCACATCACAAGGCTTGAACAGAGAATCTGTATTTAGTTTAAGGTAATTTCATATATTTTAGTATTACAGGAATATTTATCATTTTACCGCAAATTTCGTTTATATGGAACAGCAGCCTTAAAAGTTTAAACTTTAAAATAAACGAGTACCAATGCAGAATACTATCATCAGGGTAGTTATACATACTATTAATTATTACTGGCTTATTATATTTAACAATAATAACAATAGCGGATGTGACGGTTCAGTTCCTTTACCGCTTAAGTAACTACGGACTAAACCGACCAAGTCGTTCTGTGCTCAACCTGGACCTTTGCCGGAAAGTAGGGATGTAGGAGGGGCCGTTTGCCAACTATTTTTAGGAATCGTTCACACGAAGTAGTGTTGCTGGGTCTTACCGAAAGACATGAATAATTACCATTATTGAAATTTAAACGAACAAGTCGGGATAAAACGAGAAAATGTAACGAAGACTGAGTTATGATTGCATCATAAGGTTAATAGGAATATCACAAAAGTATTACTAATGAATATACATATTACACTGGAGTTGGGAAGTGGGTAGGTAATGTACGTTCGGTTGCTTTTTTTCTCAGTGTGTAGGTGGTGTATACGTACAAAATAAGAACTTTAAGAAGCAACGTCTGCCAATAGCCGTGAGGCCGACAAAACTGTACGGGTAATTCATTGACGGTATGCCGTGTAAAAAATGTACGAGCCCACCACTGTAACAGTATAAAAACGGTTAGCATTCTTGTTACGACATGACCTGTCCATTATTTCAACTCTAGTAGCGTTTGTAAGTGACATTCAACTACCATATACCTTCCTTCTATAAACCAACTGTCGCATATACAAGTACGGAATAAAGGAATACAACCCAGGTTCAAATTACTTTACAGGGCAACTTTATTACTCTTTTGTTGGACGTTTATTTAAACAAGCTCCGGCCGGTTTTCCTAATCTGATACCACCAACGCTTTTTAAATATAGGAAATTCTAGTTGGAAAACCCAGGTCCTGTACTATACTACTTTAAAACTACGAATAAAACAGCACAAACAATTGGCGGCTTGTCGGTACAATAAAAGAATGGCGCTGTTAAGACTTTTGTTGTAATCTTAACAATAAGGTGTAACGGCATTTTGCTTCAGTTAACTTTCCAATTGTTTACTTAATTAAAGGTGCGTGAAAGAATTAGGTAAAGTCAATGCTGATTGCCCTTTTCAGAAATTAAACACATAAAGCCAGCGTACATTTAGATTTGTAATACGTGACTTAAGCTGGCAATACTTAAAATTTAGCAGCTGAACAAACACAGGCTATATAATATTATAACTAGTTTAAACTACACAAAAAGCTAAATGTTTTACTCTAACATGCCATTCGCGTAAGACTTATTATTTAACCTCAAAGCATTCTGTTGCATAACTTAGGAAAGTATGGCCAGTAGGCCTATATAGGAGAGCGACGGTTAGGTTGTTAATACTTTAAGGGCCTCTTTAACAACATACAGACTAAGTAATGGATCCAAGACGCTAAGCCGATTTCAAATTCCTTAGTCCAACACGTAGAACGCAAGACCAACTGGATATAAACTCCATTTTGTAAATATCCCTATCAATATGTGTAAAAAAACTACCACGAAAGGAGCTTCATTTAGCAACGAATTGGTTTTGTAGAACTTATTCTCTGTAAACACCCGGGTAAATAACAACCAGCTAGCATCCTGCAAAGTTTCGGGTATAATGCATGCGCGCCAAAAATGTGGGTGTCACACAAGCTATAACAGCCTCTTTATAATTTACACAAACAACTATCTGAATATATTCTACAAATGTCGCAATAACTTAGTATACAAAGTGACCCCAAAATTTGCTCCGCTATGAAAGTTTTCCAATTACTTGTGTTCAAATATTGATGGGAATACTTCCATTTTGCAACATATTGCTTCGGTAGCGTTTATTCTCTATGATGCTATAGGCCGACGTTAATAGTAGCCAGATTATTCAACACATGGAATATGCATTGAATTATGTAATGTTACTTTCAGTTATGAACAAATCGCAGGAATAGTTTTACAATAGAAATGTACTGTACCGTATGCACGTTCGCTGATATTGCGTTTAAGATGTACCATACACTATCTTCGAGAGATATGTGCTGCTGATAAGCTGGCAACTGAGCGTTCGCTTATATTATGACGAAACAAACAAATATCCGGCAGAGCGCAGGCGCGTTTGTGAATCCAGCAATTTCAATTTACATACACATCCTAGAATACTAATGCACCATTGCTGTCTTCGTCACATCAAACTATATATGCAGATTTAAAAAACAAGTTTTTAACACTAATCTTTAACACTTATGATTTTCTTCTCAATATTTCTGCTTCATTTACAATGGAAATGTGAAAATTACATACTAAGCTGAAGCGTATTCATATATTATTACGTATTTATATATTATTAGGGCCTTCTGCTCTACCTGTACTAATTTGTGACTCGCGATCCAATATCGGAAGGTTCTTTTATTCTTGATTAAATGCAGATACAATAACACGCATATGATCATTAATTCAATATAATCGGGCACGACTTAATAAACACCAAACTCAGCTTCTCTGAGCTGTTTACTGCAGGAGCCACGGTTCTAAAACTGTATGACATTAATTCATGATCGAAAACAAAGAGGCATGGCAGTATAGGGGAAAAAGGAAGTCCTGAAAACGCCATGCTCCGCGGTTTTACAACCGTGTGAAGGGGGAGTCATATGAAACCTGTAATAACTGATAAGAACAACATGCGGTACATATTGAATAATGACACAACCGCGGATTTGCTACAAAGCTAGTTTAATTATCGTATTTAAACCACATTACATTACGTTATATTATTTTTCTGGTACTTTGAAACTTTCGCTTCTGAAGTCAAATTATTCCTACAGTTATATCAACGTGTGTTTGAGTGTTGCTAAAAGCCATTATCTAACTTGAACGTGATCTTTTGAAACCAGACACGGGAAAATACATGAACCTTGCGGGGAATTGAGTTAGGCTGGAGTAAAACCAGACCGGATAAACAAACATCGTAAAAGTTTCGATATAGGTCCATTAAAACAGACATTTTCTGAATTTAGTAATTCTGGGTTCAAATTTAGTGGCTGATAAACCGTCTAGTTGAGGAACCAGTGATCCATGGTTTATATAGAAAACTTCGAGCTTATCAAATTTCCTGTTTTTTAAGTTATGTTTTTTAAGTTATTCGCCTGTTTTTTTAAGTTATCGAGGCAAAATTGAAAGAGTCAACAGCAAGGATAAAATATATATCGAGTATATCGACTATCGAGTTTATTGCGGAGTAATATTACATAACAAATCAATACTCTATACAAACGCCTAAATCCACCCCATAATGGACATGAGGAATGTTATCTATAATCTTATTTTGTGTGTTTGACAGCAACTTGTCGCAAAGTCGTTCCTGCCAGGACATTTTATAAAGTTCTTTGATTCGTTCCATTTTCTCCCCCGGCTGTTCCATCCACTTAAAATACTCCCTGTACGCTGTATCGTTCTTATCGAGGTACAAGAGATAAGCCGCAAGTTTGGCTGGACTTTCAAAGTTTTCTGCATAGATAAACGACCCGGAAGGAACCAAATAATCCAAGTCCGATTTTCTTGGCCCCCACACAACAGGGACTCTTCCCGCTTCGATACTATCACGCCAAAATGTATCACTAACGTAGTCAATACAATGTTCCGCGTTTTCAAAAGCAAGGTAGAACTTGTAGGAATCCAAAACATCGTGGCTTAATTTTTTTAAAGCTTTCTGATTGTTGTAGCACCAACCATAGGTATCCAATTTTAATCCAGCTTCGTAAAGCTGGTTGGCCAGTTTCATCCGCAATTTTGAGCCCCTGAATAATTCGCAGTCGTCGACAACCCAAAGCTAAAAAAGATAAAACCAAGCGGTCTAAAACACAGTAAATTAAGAATAAAGATGAAGCTTCTGCGACTTCTGTTTACTAGATTTTTTAAATAATTTTTTTTACCGAGCCAAGTTTCGAAGCGTTGGGCTACTCAAATGGGCCGTTTTTTTTGTATAGTAGTCGGTATATGTATCGTTCGTGTTAACCATTCGGCCACACGACCGTACTTTTTTAAATAAGTTCAACCGACTAAACATTTATATAACTCACCGCATGTCGACTTTTCTTCTTCAGTAATGAGTCCACATAATTACCACTACGATTGAAAATCCTATTCGCAGTATCTGGCGCTAATTGTGGCCTAAACACATCAGCATCACGACGGTAGGACATCGTCCAGTTGATAAACCCTCCGTTAAATTTACGAGGGTTTCGATCTTCTCCGATCCGAACGTACGCCGGGTTGTCCATGAACCAGTATATAAATGTTTGGTTCGCTGACCTGGTTGATTGAATAGTATAATTGTCAAGGAAATATTTTTAAGTTCTCAGTAAATGATAAATGTTGACGATATTTAATAGAGAGCTCGTTTGCCACTTGGATTAAGTGACCTATGCCTAAACCCTAAAATTAGGTTTTTACCTATGGGTAGTAATTAGGATAAAATAGGATATTTATGTTTATCCCCATGAATGGGAAAACCCAGGGGGTTAACACACGGGTAATCGTCGAACACCCCGCGCCCACCGTCGGTTTACCGTATATAGCCATTGCAGTGTGTTGTATAATTAAGACATTCCTTCAATTAGGTAGAACCCATTAATCCGTTGAGTTCAGGCAATGTCCGTTAAGTGCCTTGCCCCAGGACACAACCGAATAGCTATAGCAACCAGTTTCGAACCTTAAACCTATTATTACAAGCATATCAATCGACTTTTTTTTGCCGAGCCAAGTTTCGAACCCATGATATGCTCGTCACTTGGACCGTTTTTGTATAGTAGTCGGTATATGCATCGGTGGCGTTAACAATTCGGCCACACGACCGTACATATCAATCGACCTTGAATACTTCCATGGCATTATCTCTTTGTCTAGCGCCGAATAGTGGAATAAAACCGCCTTCGCTTCCGAAAGTTTTGTTCTGTTGTAAGTGAACTTGCATGACCTCACTACGTCACCTTCTTTATGACCTTTAAACTTGTAACCCCACGGTCGTCGCCACGACAATATCCAGGTGACTTTTTCTCTATGAAATAACAGCCTTTTTATTATATATGTTTTTAAGTAGTTTGCAAACCTTCAAATTCATAATAAAGTTAGGCAACCAAATGACCTGGCTGCAAAATAAGGCTAGTTTGAAAAGTTGGGGATAACCGATTCGATTGTTGACATCGTATAAATGACAATTAAACAAACCTTAAAGGCTCATTCTTTGAAGCATCCTTTAATGTGGGGTTGTGAAAAGTTCCAGGCTCTTTCTGCTTAGTGGATTTTAATTTGAAATAAAGAAGAGTGATTGGAATTAACATGCTAAAGCAGACAAGACAAATAAAGCGACTATGAAGCGAGTGCATCGCAAGCTAACTAAACCTGAAACTAGAGAGTGTCAACCACGTGTTTAACCACCACTATTTGTAAAACACCTGTTGTATGCCATATATTCATGCTACAGGGTCCCTAACCACATTTTGTATTTTATACACTGAGTATGTAGTTAGTTTCTGCAAGCATAAACGCATGGGTCCCATAGTTATTAAACCAAACTTCTTTTTCATGTGAAGGTAAAAAAATAAACGTCTTAAATTTACGAACATTTCACCACAAATGTTTTAAATTAAAGATCCTTTTAAGCGCTGTATTAAAATGAAGCTAAATTCCCAAAACAGCCCAATTTAGTTTTTCGTGGTTTCAGGGAATTACTGGGTTTAGTAGATAAGTTTCTATTGGGTTTATTACGTAAGTTTTTTGTTATTACATATGTGGGTTATGTTATAACAATTCTTAATGTTTTAATCTGATTTGTCGATTCCTTGTCTGATTTGTCGATCTCCTTGTTGGAGATGTCAGTACGATATGGCATACCTGTTACAATCATAATTCAGGAACATATCTTCGTTTTTAAAGGAATTACCATAATAAATGCTTTTTTTGTTTTAATTGAAATAGAGTGTTTAGTGGTCTTACATTTTACCAAATCTGATTTAAATTGGAGCTGCCGTTCAAGCGATATGCGCAAAAAAGCTATTTTTTTAGAAAAAATACCGCTTTGGTTTTTAACCTCTCAGGGGAATTCCCCTGGATTTATTATCCAAAATTTTAGTTTCTGAATATCTAGCCCATGTTGTCTAACAAATAACAAAGTTTGATTGCGCATACATTTTTTCTTCTTGTAGATGTCGGGTCGACATGGCATGCCTGTCAAATCATGGTTTGACAACAAAATCTTATTTTTTAGGGTATTTCTCCAGGTAATTTTGTTATTTCTTTTAAATGGTAAATTAGTTACTAATGCACTTACATTTTATCAAATATGATTCAAATTGGTGCTACCGTTCAAGCGCTATGCGCAAAAGAGCTAAATTTTTAGAAAAAAGTACCGTTTTGGTTTTTAACGTGCCAGGGGAATTCCCCTGGATTTATAACCCAAAATTTTGGATTCTGCATATCTAGACCATGTTGTAAAAAAAATAACAAAATCTCATTGCGATTTTATCATTCCTTCTGGTAGATGTCGGGGCGACATTGAATGTCTGTCACAATCATGACTTGACAACAAAATCTTATTTATAGGGTATTTCCCTAGGTAATTTTTTTATTTCTTTTAAGTGTTAAATCAGTTACTAATACACTCACATTTTATCAAATCTGATTCAAATTGGAGCTACCGTTCAAGCGCTATGCGCAAAAGAGCTCATTTTTTCGAAAAAAATACCGTTTTTGTTTTTGACTTTCCAGGGGAATTCCCCTGGATTTATCACCTAAAATTTTTGGCTTTTGCATATCTAGACCATGCGGTCTAACAAATTACCGAGTTTCGTTGTGATTCCATTACCCCTTTTGGTAGATGTCGGGTCCACAAACCATACCTGTCAAGCGTTTGACGAAAAAAAGAAAACGGACAAAAACAATATGTGTCCCATTTTTCCAAATGGGACCCATAATGAGAATTTTGTGCCGAAATCAGACCGCAGGCGTAACCTCTAATTTACAAATTTCAAGGACACAATAATTTTAAAATCTACCAATATTTACGCTTAACTTAAAACACAATAGCAACAAAATGTTCAGATTACTCAGATTTACTTGTAGCACTTACGCTTTCAACTAGAGAGTGTCAACCACGTATTTTACCACCACTATTTGTAAAACACATTTTGTACCATATGTATATATATATGCGAGCAGGGTCCCTAACTACCATATGTATTTTATACACCGGGTATGTAGTTTGTTTCTGCATGCATAAACGCATGGGTCCCTAAGGTAACAATCCGATCTTGATATTATTGTTCCCCACACAATATATGTTAATGTTAGATATGTGCACGTCAGGTCCATGTTAATTAACATTTCAGAAAGTTTTAACCGGACTGTCATAGTTTTGTTTCTGCAAGCATAAACGCATGGGTCCCATAGTTATTAAACCAAACTTCTTTTCCATGTGCAGTTATAAAAATAATACGCGTGTGAGATTTCCGAACATTTTACCACAAATGTTTTAATTTAAGCTTCTTGCCACGCGCTGTAGTATAATGAAGGTCAATTCCCAAAGCAGCCCGATTGAGTTTCATTATTTCGGGGGAATTCCACTGGGCTTAGTAGGCCTACATTAATTTCTGTTTTTACATATCTGAGTAATGTTATCAAAGTTAGATGTTTGTTAGATAATCTAACAAACAGTTTTAGTCCGCTTTGGCGACTCCTTGTTGGAGATGTCGGCGCGATATGGCATGCCTGTTACAATCATGGCTTTGAAACAAGTCGTAATTTTTAGGGTATTTCCCTGATATTGTATTTCTTTTTTCTCAATGGTACAACGTCGGATAGGGGACTAACATTTTAGCCGACCAAGCGCTATGCCCTAAAGAGCTTATTTTTAAAAAATACCGTTTTGGTTTTTCAACTCCCAGGGGAATTCCTCTGGGTATATTACCCAAAATTTTGGTTTCCGCATAATTAGGCCTTGTTGTCTAACAAATGGCAAAGTTTCATTGCGATTTCATTACGTTTTCTAGTAGATGTCGGAGCCACAAGCCATGCCTGTCACAATCATGATTTGAGAAAAAAATCTTTCTTTTTAGGGTATTTCCCCGAGGTAATTTTTTTAATTCTTTATGTGTTTTATCAGTGACTAATGCACTCACATTTTATTAAATCTAATTTAAATTGGAGCAGCCATTTGAGCGCTATGCGCAAAAAAGCTAATTATTTTTTAAAAATACCGTTTTGGTTTTTCAACTCACAGGGGAATTCCCCTGGGTATATTACCCAAAATTTTGGTTTCCGCATAACTAGACCATGCTGTCTAACAAATGACAAAGTTTAATTGCAATTTTAATACTTATTCTGTTAGATGTCGGGCCACAAGCCATGCCTGTCACAATCACGATTTGAAAACAAAATCTTATTTATTAGGGTATTTCCCTGGGTATTTTTTTAAATTCTTTTAGGTGTATTATCAGTGGCTAATGCACTTATATTTTATCAAATCTAATTGAAATTTGGAGCAGCCGTTTAAGCGTTATGCGCAAAAATAACTAAATTTAAAAAAAAAAAACTCCATTTCGGTTATTTACCTCCCAGGGGAATTCCCATGGGTATATTACCCAAAAGTTTAGTTTTTGCATATCTAGGACATATTGTCTAACAAATGACAAAGTTTCATTGCGATTCCATTACTTTTTCTAGTATATGTTGGGGCCACAAGCCATGCCTGTCACAATCATGATTTAAAACAAAATCTTATTTTTTAGGGTATTTCCCTAGGTAATTTTTTTAATTCTTTTAAGTGTTATATCAGTGGTTAATGCACTTACATTTCACCAAATTTAAACAAAGAGAGAGAAGCTGTTTAAGCGCTATGCCTCAAAAAGGTAAATTTTTATTAAAAAATACTGCTTTTGGTTTTTAACGTCCCAGGGGAATTCCCCTAGATTTATTACCCAAAATTCTGGCTTCTGCATATCTAAACTATGTGGTCTAACAAATTACCGAGTTTCATTATGATTCGATTACCCTTTCTGGTAGATGTTGGGTCCACAAATCATACCTGTCAAGCGTTTGACGAAAAAAAAAAAAAAAAAAAAAGAAAAAAAAAAAACGGACAAAAACAATATGTGTCCCATTTTTCCAAATGGGACCCATAATAATATTTGGAATAAGAAAACTAGTTGGATAAGTCTTAGTTGGATAGTTTAGTTTAGTTTATTTTTTCGCTCCTTCGTTACAGTAAGGAAGAATAAAATTATTTTACATTGAGGAGACCGGATAAAACGGCAAAACTACAGTAGTTAAAACACGTCAGTGGATAAACACATTACAAACTAGAGAGTGTCAACCACGTGTTTAACCACCACTATTTATAAAACACATGTCGTATACCATATATTCATGCTACAGTGTCCCTAACCACAATTTGTATTTTATACACTGAGTATGTACTTTGTTTCTGCAAGCATAAACGCATGGGTCCCATAGTTATCAGACCAAACTTTTTTTCCATGTGTAGTTGAGAAAAGAATAAACGTCTTAAATTTACGAACATTTAACCACAACTGTTTTAAATTAAAGCTTTTTTTCAAGCGTGGTGGTAAAATAGAGCTAAATTTTCTAAATACCCCGATTTCATGGTTTTGGGGAATTCCCCTGGGTTTAGTAGATAATTTTTTTGTTTTACATATGTGGGTCATGTGATGTAACAATTCTTAAAGTTTTATTTCGATTTGTCGACTCCTTGTTGAATATATATCAGTGCCATATGGCATGTCTGTCACAGTCATAATTCAAGATCGTATTTTCGTTTTTAAGGGAATTACCCTAAGTAAATGTTTTCTTTCTTTTAATAAATTGACTCAGAGTGTTTAATGGTCTCACATTTCACCAAATCTGATCAAAATTAGAGCAGCCGTTTAAGCGCTATGCCCCAAAAAGATATTTTTTTAGAAAAACGTTTTGGTTTTTAACGTCTCAGGGGAATTCCTCTGAATTCATTACCCAAAATTATAGTTTCTGCATATTTAGACCATGTTCTCTTACAAATGTCAAATTTTTATTGCGATTCCATTACTCTTTTTGGTAGATGTCGGAGAGCCATGCCATGCATATGTTGCTATCATGATTTGAGGAAAAAATCTTATTTTTAGGGTATTTCATTAGGTAATCTTTTTTATTTGTTTTAAGTGTTAAATCAGTGACTAATGCACTTACATTCCACCAAATCTGATTAAAATTGGAGAATCTGTTTAAGCGCTAGCCGGTAAATAGCTATTTTTTAAGAAAAAAATACCGTCTTGGTTTTTAAGGTCTCAGGGGAATTTTCCTAAATTTATCACCCACAATTTTGATTTCTGCACATCTAGACCATGTTGTCTAACAAATGTAAAATTTTATTTGCGATTCCATTACTCTTTTTGGTAAATGTCGAGGTGAAATGGCATGCTTGTCACAATCCTGATTTGGGAACAAAAACCTATTTTTGGGGGGTATTTTCCTAAATATTTTTTTTTATTTTTTTTAGGTGTTAAATAAGTGACTAATTACTTACATTCCACTAAATCTGATCAAAATTATGGCAGCCGTTCAAGCGCTATGCCCAAAAAAGTTAAAAATTTTGAAAAAAATACTGTTTTGGTTTTTTACCTCCCAGGGGAATTCCCCTAATTATATTACCCAAAATTTTGGTTTCTGCTCATCTAGACCATGTGATCTAACAAATGACAAAGTTTCATTGCGATTCCATTATCCCTTCTGGTAGATGTCGGAGCCACAATCCATGCCTGTCACAATCTTGATTTAGAAACATATCTTCATATTTAGGGTATTTTCCCAGGTTAATATTTTGTTTCTTCTAATTGGTAACGCAGTGGCTAACACGCTATTATTTTACCAAATCTGATCAAAATTGGAGCAACCGTTCATGCGCTATGCCCCAAAAAGCGAAAATTTTTGAAAAAAAATACCGTTTTGGTTTTTCACCTCCCAGGAGAATTCCCCTAATTATATTACCCAAAATTTTGGTTTCTGCATCTAGACCATGTGGTCTAACCAATGACTAAGTTTCATTGCGATTTCATTATCCTTTCATTATCCGTACTGAGAATAATGTTTTATGTGTACCTTAATGAACTTCATTTTTGATTGTTATTGTACAGTGTACTGTGTGTAGGCTAGACCTACTGTGTAGGCTAGTGTACATAACAGATAATTGAATTACAGGTCAACAGACTGATGGGACACAATTGTGATGAATTTTAATGACTCTGACTGGAAAACATCAGTCCATCGGTGTCTTCACAGGTAACCTATAAAAACTTTTTCTGTATATAGTTATGTGTGATGTACTGTATGTAGCCTACCCATGAATTTTCCTTTTAGGTTTTGTCGAGCACTATGTAAAAAGTGCACAGTTTATATACCTCCCAGATTCCAACGAGGCGCAATGCATTGAAACCAATATCACCAAATATATTGATGGATGTCATATCCATAATACAAGCAGAAATATTAAATGATGTATCATACATTTATATTCATGTTGCCCATGTTTCTTAGATTCAGAGACATATCTGTCAAAATGCCCGGCAGTGTACATGATGCATCGGTGCTTAAATGGTCCAATTTGTATAGAAAATGCTACCAGCCTTCCAACGGTATGTATTCATGTCAGTTAATTTAGTTTCCTAGTGATGTAAAACCTTAATTATATCATACAGGAAACCATACCAACAACAACGAAATTCAAGTGATGATTGTTTGGGATTCCATGGCTGGGGTTATTACCATGACTGACAAGGCCCTACACCGGTTCTACTCTAACCGAAAATTTTAACCATCATCACAGCAGTGAGAGAATAGTTGTGGAGAATGCCTTTGTGAGGTTGAAAGCCAGGTGGCGGATTTTAAAAAGGCAATTTACATGTTGATGTAGAAGGAGCTCCATACATTATTACAGCTTGTTGCAACCCCTGTTCCTCAAAGTTCCTCGTCGCAGCCAAGTGCTGACAGCCATATACGAATCATTGCGGATTATTTGTTCATTGAAATGTAGATTTGTTTTTATTCGTTTTTGAATTTTTAATAAACTTGAAATGAATAAAAATAGTGAACGCAACATACGTATGAAACCGAAGAGAACAGAACGCAAAAACGACAGAAATGAATAAAAACATAACATCAGAACGCAAAAACAAACAATAGTGAATGCAATATTAAACTTAAGATGGATTCCTTTTCAACGATGCAGTCAACACGTCTGCAAGTTGTGCAATGGCATTCACCATAGCAGTAATGTTCGCAGAGCTTCTTGCTTCTGACTCTCTCAAAAGTTGGAATACTTCGTCAAAATTGCGAGATTCCCGGTCCTGTTGCCCTAAGGCAGCTGCTGCCCTTTGCCTTCTTCGTTGTGCTCGTCTTAAAGTACCTTTGAAAATAAAACAGTATTATTATATACAGACTATGGAAAATTTTTTCAACAACTACTGTTGTGTACCTGATACCGGTATTCTTCCAGTTTTCTGGGCACGTGATGTGACTAAAGTTTCCGGGGCAGAACATTCCTCAACATGCCGTGTGGCTGGGATATCCGGGGCAGAGGATTCCTCAACATGCTGTGTTACCGGGATATCCAGCACGATAGATTGCTCAGCATGCGGTGTGGCCAGGGTGTTCAGTTCCATGTCCTGGTGGTCTGTTGCTGTGGCCAAGACTCCAGGCGGTGTTTTTTTGGGGGGAGGCATATCAGGCTATAACCTGCTACTAGTCTTCTAAAAAATGAATTGAGCAATTGAGGCTAGCATATTTGCCCAAGCTAAACCATTAGGCGACTTAAATTAGCTTAACAGCTCAGTCATTTTGACTGTAGGCCTCATATCAGGATATGAACTGCTACTCGTCTTCTAAAAAAATAATTAAGCAATTGAGGCTAGCCTATTTGGTCAAGCTAAACCATTTGGCGACTTTAGCTTGACAGCCTAGTCTATAAACCTTATGCCTCATATTAGGATGTAATCTACTACGCTACTAAAAAAGTTACTTTTAGTTTTAAATCTAACTATCACCATCGCCTATACCCTAGCAGTGTTGAACTGCACAATACTCCGCACAAATCACTAATTTCCAGTTGCAGCGTGTTGTTTGAAATGTTTCGGTTGAGTGCGTTCAGGCGCATAATACTGCGCCTGAACTCGACTGGGCAACCTCTCCGGGACCGCCTGACCGATTCTCCGTCAGGACAAGTACTGCGCCTCAATTTTGAAGTCACGTGGTCCCGTCAGGCGCGATGACGCACTTCAGGACAAGTACTTGTCCTGAAGAGTGGACATGGAAACGTAGTAATAGTGGTTTGTTAAAGCGTATTCTCTACAGATTTAAAACGCACGGTAAATAGATACTAGCAAACATCCCGAAAAAATTTCGGGAATAATAATTGCACGATAACAATGTTGGTGACACTCAGGATATGATAATCACGTTACAAACGCCACAAACATGCTGTACTCAATACCACCTGGTTAAAAGCTTCTCTATGCAAATACTGCAATCACCTTGTACACAAAACTACCTCGATATCTGCTCCACTGTGCAAATTTCCCAATTACTTTGTAAGCATAAATTGCTGGGTATAACTTCCATTTTTCAACATAGTGCTTCGATAGCGTTTATTCTCTATGATGCTGTAGGCCCATGTTAATAATACCTTAACTGCACGCAGGCCTAAAAGTTCTGAGTATTTTAATTGCTGTAGCCTTCGCTCATTGATATTGCAATTGCTTTTTACCACACATTTTTTACACACATTCCCTGAGAGGTACCAATAAGCTGGCAACCGAGCATTCGCCTAATATGTTGCAACAAACAAATATTCGCCATAGCGCTGGCGCTTTTACTGCGTTTGTGGATATACAGCCTTTGTCAATTTACACACATATTAGAATATTGGTGCACCGATGCATTAGTATTCGTCATATCAAACTATACGTAGATTTAGAAAAACATGATGCTTGCTTTTAACAATTTTATTTTTTCATTAGTCCTTCTCGATTTAATCTGTTACTAAAACAAGATATTATAAAACAAAATGCAGAATATGAATACAACGCTAGTTTAAATATCGCCTTTAAACCACATTACTGTTGGAAGATTGGTAAATATTAACACTTTTTCCTGAAATCCATATTTTTTGTACTTTAGGACTGCCCGACTTTATCGTTATGGCACTATAGGAAATGTATTGGTATACAAGTCGACACTTGACCCATATTACTTTCCTGATACTTTGACACACTCACTTTTTAAGTCATAGTAGTCTAATACAGTATTTGTTTTATTAACGTGTGTCCCATTGTTGTTCAAAGCCATCATACAACACAACTTATATTGTGGCACATCTTTATATACACTGCAACCTTTCGGCTGAAACGCGAGGCATGTAATTCACCAAGCTATACGGTCCTATATGGACAGTTTTTAAATTAAGAGATGTTAGTCGATATCAATTATATAAGCAGTGGCCAAAAATTGCGGGAATTATCGTGAGAAATAACAATTTTAAAAGAACTTTTGTTTTTCATCAAAATTGCGCCGATATTTTTGACCAAGTTTGTAATATGAATTTAAACAAAAACGAGTAATTAACGTGGTTTAAAACTTTTAATAAGTAAATAACATGTTATAGAATGTATGAATATTAATTTTTAAAGACATTAGAGAAAAACTTCCCACAATCCCAATATATTCATGACCCCCTGTAATAAGTTCAGTTTAGCTTAATTTAGTTATTAATTTTTGTGCCCTAGTATTAAAAAATCGCAAACTTATCAAATTACGACAAAGGGACAGGAAAAGGCGGCAAAACGACCACTCATTAAAACATGTCATGAAAAATAGGATATAATTAACCTAAGTGAATAAACATTAATGTGCAAACAAAAATTGATGAACACCAATCGATAAGGAGCCCTGAAGAAGAGTGTGCAGTGAAGCGCGACAAGTACTGTTGGGGAAGTCGAAAAAACCCTAAAATGAAATAAAATGTAACAATACTATCATAGAATTGATAGAAATTCTTGAAAAAAGTGGCGTGTCGCATACGTCATTTTTTGGTGAACAGTCCGTCTCAGTGAAGATATGAACTTTACTTTACCTTTAAAAATAAATTAAAGAATATGTGTCGGCACCAATTTGAATTATCGTAAAGGTAACTTTGTATCCTTGGAAAATAGCAATGGATCAACTAGAACAATTTACCTGCGATGTTTGTGAAGTTACCTTCAGCTACAAGTTTCACGGCCGATACCTTGATGGCTTGGGCATTAAAGACATTGAATTGTTAGAAGAAGCCTTTGTAATTCTTGACCCGTTCGTTCCAACTAAGGATTTTCTGGTTTTAGGTGGACATTGTTCCATTTGTAATGCCGTCGTGTGTGTAGATAGAAATTGCAGTTTGTTTTACTGCAGACG
The DNA here is from genome assembly GCA_000149265.1 of Ciona savignyi. Classification (NCBI taxonomy): domain Eukaryota; kingdom Metazoa; phylum Chordata; class Ascidiacea; order Phlebobranchia; family Cionidae; genus Ciona; species Ciona savignyi. The sequence goes on along the minus strand of CH001427.1, from coordinate 159,460 downwards.
TTTTTGTCGCAGATGTGCGCTTAGCAATAGAGAAGAATTTCCTACTGCAATAACAAAAGAACTGAAATAACCTTTTAATTAAATTGCTTCCTTATTTAGTTGTTATAATAGTAAAATATCTTATTTATCTGTTCCCTTACTTGCCTTTAGAATATGTCATATTATAGAATTGAAATGCTATTTTGCAGCTATAAAATTGTATTATATGTTAATAAGGTTATACTTTTTGGTTTGATTTAAAAAGAAGTGGAAAACTCTAAATGTGTTTTGGTACCACAACAGCTTAACTTCATTTGATTCTCAAACAATTTTAGTTGTGGAAGTATTAAAATTGTAGTGATTCGACTTGCAGTTCATTAACCAGTCAGGTTGACGTGTATATTGTAACTGACCACATGCACTTGCCTACATAGGAAAACCTGAAAAACATGTAATTAACAAAATAAACCAATCATATCGCGGCAACTAAACAGGAACCTAAAAAGAACACAACGTCACAAATAAATAAAACTGAAGAAAAAGGCACAGTGGGCAAGAAGTAAACTAAGATGCTACAGTATCTATGCTTACTAGTATGTCAGAATTTCTTAAAAATGTCATTAAATACATCAAAACAACAATATATTGGTGTTTGTCAATACTGTATACCGATTACTTTTTTGCTTACTAGGTTGTACCACTGTAGACTACTTTGCTAGAAACAAAAAAAATGGCCGGCGTGCCATTTGATGATATACTGCAGCAGGCAGAGCAACTGAACACTGGATTAGATGGTGGGGCAGATTTACCCCGGGTGCAGAGAAATATACAACAACTTTTGGATGCCGGACAGCGACTTAAGTTAAAAACTTCGGCAGCGCAAGATAATGCACAGGTACAGGTTTCATGACCCTTAAATATCACATAATGCTGAATTGAAGATAAAACTGTATTAATTGTACAAAACACAGTGTAATATTAAGGATCAATACCTGAATTAAAAAAAAAACTCCATTTTAATAGCTTTGTTATCAAAACTATGACAATAACCTAGAATATAAGGTATGTATAAGGGGTCAAAGGTGTGAATTTTCACTTATGTCTCTGACTTCTTAACTTGATAATTCTCTAATGTGTCTTCAACCTAAATTAATTGGGTTGGCCAAACATAACATTTTTTTTCAAAATAAACAATTTAATACAATCGTTTCCAACCATTCCGAATCTGCGCACAAGGTCAACTGTTGATTACCATGCTATTGCTATAACTTTCTTTTATTTAGCTACTTATGAGCAAACCTGTTATGGTGCTCTGAACGGACATTTTTTTAGATAAATGCTGCACTGCTGCTGAGCTCTAAAGGACAGGACATCCCGAAAATATCAGATCGCCTTAAAACTTTAACATCAACCTCGCAAACTTTTGAGCCTTTAGATGCAGTTGGTGATACAGACATTGAGGGTAAATTACTGTATTATAGGATATATATATATATATATATAATGTATTATTATAATGTATATATAATGTATATATATATATATAATGTATTATATAATGTATTTTTTTACTGAAATTATAAAAAAAAACTTTGTTTACATTAGGTTTTCTAAGAAATGAAAGAGAGAATGCCATACTGGCTGTGGTTGAAGAACAAAAACAAAGAACATTTGCAGAGGTTGAAAAAAGACATTGGCAGGTTTAAAATACTAGATTTGTATTCATATTTGCAGTGTTGATATATTAGTAAAAACATAAATGCATTTTCTGATATTCTTCAGACATAATTAAATATTGTTCTTTGGCCTTAATTCAACATTCTCAATTACTGTGTGTTATGGTTAAATACTATTACTTTGTTATTTGTAAAGTTTTGTAATGCTGGCCCAAAACCAGCAGTAGCAATTTCTAACTCCGGTGCCAACAGACTAGGTTAAATGAATGGGATAATGAAAAGCAGCAGCTACTCAACAAATTGCTTGGCACTGATGGCTCGCTGAACTTCAGCCGAGAGATTTCGGCACAAATGTCTACCACCGTGTACAAACCATCCCCCAGCGTGATTGTTAACCCAAGAAGCACAATGGACCAGTGGGAGCTTAGCTATGGAAGACAGGTGGGAAAGGATACATCGTCATCTGAGTTTTGTATTTACACTGGCTTAAATTTACAAAAATAGTACAGCATTTACTTTCCACCCATTGTATCCTATGTAAAAACAACTTTGTGTGTATTTTTATTATATAATATCTGGTCTGCTTTTACCTCATTAGCCATTAAAGAAAAAATAGATGGAAATAATTTCAAGC
>CH001427.1:133946-151218 GCA_000149265.1 Ciona savignyi | reverse complement strand
TATGGAAGCGAAGTTTACTAAAAAATGGTAAACGACAGTTGTTAGAACATACTAGAAAAAGTAAATTAAAATAGTTTAAGAAAACGTATGAATTTGGCTGTAAAACCCAAACAGATTTTAAAAACTATTCATTTTTTTAAAACCGTCTGGATAAAAAAAGTCTTATATTACAATAACAGACATTATCACACAGTGTTAACTTATCTAACGAAACACGCTATGTTTTCCATGGTTGTATTGTATTGTTACAACCATTACAATGCAAACAGCGCACGTTTTTTATCATGTATCCAACAAAAATCTGCATTACAGATTCTTTTCCTCACATGCCAGTTTGAGAAATCCATTGAATTCCTATCAAGATTTGAGAACCTACGTAGCCATGCCACTCATGTGGCACTTGTGCTACACAGCCATGAGTTGTTGCTCACTGCAGATTCCCTTCACGCCAAGATGCTAACCATCCAACCAGTTGATGAATCAACATTGTATGAAAGAGATTTTTACTATTTTCTCTTTTTACGTTTATCTTATTTGGTTATTAATTTTAACAAATATCTCTTTAAAAAAATATGTATAAGTAAGTAAGGTATTGTAAAAAAAATAATGTTTTTTTAAATGGTTAATACAGATTTGTATAAGCGTGAACAGTGTAGTATGAAATGTCAGATCCATCATCCATGTGTGGTGTTTCGACTTAAACTACATGAATCATGTGTCCTACAGTTTCCATGAATGTTTCTATGTTTGAAGGAACCACTGCCAAGTGCTTTATTAACAGTGCTTGGCCAGTGATAAATTTCGTTGTGGTTGACCTTTTGGGTGCTCTGAATTTATGGACTGAATTACGAATTTGTGGAACAAATTAATCTGTATTTGACATTTTTATTCCCAGGACCGAATTTATTGGCGAATATGTTATGGTTGACATCTTCTTTTCTCTTTGGGAATTTTCTGGGCCAAATTAATCTGTATTTGACATTCTTGTTCCCAGGACCGAATTTGTTGGCGAATATGTTATGGTTGACATCTTCTTTTCTCTCTGGAAATTTTCTGGACCAAATTAATCTGTATTTGACATTCTTGTTCCCAGTACTATTGTTGAGCGGCTAAATCTTGCACGATTGGTGATGCTGTACACTCGGAAGTTTGAGATTACCGACCCGCGTGAAGCTCTTAATTATTTCCATTTCCTGCGTGATATTCAAACTGAGGGTCAATCTCTATTCATCCACTGCACCAGTGAACTGGTGAGCTCAAAAATAAGAGATATTTTAAACTTGAAAAAATTAAAAGAACGGGGGTCATCAATTTTTTCTGGTGGGAACTCAATAATAAATATGTGAAAATCTGATTTTTTTTCACAACAAATTAAGGATTTGCCAATGTTTTATTTCTTTTCTTCCTGTAGGTTCGCGAAACGGGTGAATTCGAGATGCTGCTTGGGAGATTAAACTCTGACGGGAGCAGAAAGCCTGGGGCTGTGGATAAATATTGTGGGGGAGACACTAAAGTGCTTATTTCTAAGGTTTGTAAGTTGTTTATGGTTAAATCAATAAAAACTATGTTCTAATACCTGTATTTCTGCATTGTGTTGTTTGTTTAAAGAAACCTATACTGATCACTATTTTTGTAGCAATATTTTTTATAAGTATTTCCACATACCCTTGTTGGTGTATTTTCCATGAATTAGATTTGCTGATCAAATTGCAGGTTGCTGCTGATACTGAATCGAAAGGTTTAAATGAGGATGCTGTTCATTTATATGATCTTTGTGGAAATCATGACCAGGCTCTGACTTTGCTTAACAGGTAATGACTAATTGTTTTCAATATTGCCCAGTTATTTTTTAGTTTTATCATTGGCAATGAGTTGTTAAATAGACATGTGTTTTGGGAACCCAGTTGTTATTTAGTGCCACAATCATGATACAAGTCATAATTTAAAGGGTAAACACTTTGAAAATGATATCATAATACATCTGAGCATGGGTACAGATTCATCTATCAATATAAATGTTATATATGTGTGTGCTCATCGAGATAAAAATGTAAACCCTACAATGTGAAAATCTTAAAATGTTGATTTATAAAAGCAATTGCAGTAGGTGGTATAGATTCATCTATCTTAATAAATAGTATGTATGGGTGTGCCATGGAGATAAAAATGAAAACCCTATAATCAAAGATCTGTTCATTTTCTCTTTCCCAGGTTATTATGTCCAGTGGTCAGCAGTTCCGATGCTTCCCATTCTGATCGTGCCCGACTCAAAACTCTAGCAATTGGATTAGCAAACCGATACAGAAACCAGGTTTGTTATAGCGATTTTCTGGTGGGACCCGCAATTTATTCTAAACTTAGTTTAGTTTATTAATTTTTTGCCCCAGTTATTAAAAATGGCAAACGAATATAAACACGATACAGGTACGGGAAAAGACGGCAAAACGAACAGTCGTTAAAACACGTCATTAAAAAAAATATATAATTTAATAAATATAGCGGAGGCGGTCACCAAACCTGGGCGAAAGAACAATATTAAGCGATTCAAATTTTATTAAGACCAAACGATATACTTTCTTCTCCAACACAGGCTGTTGAAACATCTCGTCAAGTTCGATCCACATTCCATTTACTACTTGATTTGTTGGTGTTTTTCGATCTCTACCACGCTAACCGAGTCGAACAAGCACTAGATGTCGTCAATGAGCTACAGATACTGCCGTCGACAACAGAACAGGTAAAAATCATCAGTTGCTTAAATAATTATGTATTATTTTTTAACTCACAAAAAGAAAATAATATGTTATAGGCTAACTGTATGGTATAGGTCTATAGGATGTTTATACCCGTAAATGGAAAACGCAAAGGTGTTATCACACTGGCAATCATCAGATTACCTAGCACCTATTATTGGGTTATCCAATTGCAGTGTGTTGTGTATGATTGGGATGGTCCTTTATTTTGGTAAACCCGAATAAATCCAGTAAGGCAATGTCCGTTGAGTACTTTGCCTCAGGAGACAACCAAACAGTTTTAAACTTGCAACCCTAGGCTGAAAGGCAACTGACTTACAACCAAGCGCTCTTGTATGAAAATATTTCTGATTTATTAGTTATAGCAAAAGCCAAAGTATATTTTTAACTGCATGGCATAGCTGATTGGGGACATGGGGTGATTTTAAAACCAGCCCAACACATTAGAAATTTAAACGCCCTAATTTAGCGAACCTGACTAACACAATAAACCATTATTAAATCATAAAACTGTGTGTTCAGGTTCAATCTAAAGTGACGATTTTCAAGACATACTCTGATGAAATACGGCAGAACATATCTGACATATTACTTGCCACAATGACACTACTCACTCGGCAGTGCAAACAGCAACAAAATCTCAATAAATCTGTAACGACCAAGTGAGTAAATAGCTACATAGTCTGAAGCTAATATCCTTTGTCAACTTCTGGGTTAGTAAAAACTAATCTCTTTACTTTTTAGATTAAGATATCAAATAACAGAAATCACCACAATAAATATCCACACTTTCTCTGTAATTGTTTAGTTCATATAATTTAAAAATATTCTTCTAAAGTGGTTAAAACCAGCGACGTTACATATGTATTTTATCAATCCACTAATGTCGATTTCCATTCAAACACCACAACCTTACACTTTTGGCATGAGATTTAGTTATCCATATACATTAAATCGTTTACAAGACTTGCTAATTTAATACATAATAACTGCAATGCCACTCTTAATGTGCAGAAGCGGGGATTATTTGTGTGCAAACGCACGGCGATACGCCCGTGCGCTGATCACGTTTGCTGGGATGCTGCCTTACCATCTACCAGGAGACGCCACTGCTCGATTGGTCCAATTGGAAGTTCAAATGACTTGAATAGTCGTCGATATGATTTTCAATAAACAATCATATGTTTTGATAAATAAATCGTCTGTACTTGTTTCCTGGTGTTTTGTTCTATAGTTTTTGGTAAAGTTTAAAAATTGTCGGTGCAAGACCACATGTTATTACAAGGTTGAATAAGCATTAGAGTTAAGGTTTTTTGAGCAGTTACAAGCTCTTGATGTGTGTCGTTTTGAGTAAGAGTTTGACTCGTAAACCGCGAAATTTCCTGTTCACAAACTTGCAATCACGCGGTTACAGTTTACCAATATATTAACCCGCAGTTTCCCTTTTCTGCCATTTTGTAGATTGTGAAAGCGCTTTAAAGAAGGGGCTTAAGCATAGACTAGTAAAGTTCAGACAACTTTTGACTTGTGCAGGAAAGCAACCGATAAGCTAGCTAGGATAGGATTTCATCTTTATCCCCATGAATGGGAAAACCAAGGGGGTTATCACACAGGCAATCGTCAGATCACCTCGCGCCCATCGTCGGGTTGCCAGAGCTATTGCAGTGTGTTGTATATGATAGACACGTTCCTTCAATTTGGTAGAACCCATTAATCCGTTGGGTTCAGGCAATGTCCGTAAAGTGCCTTGCCCAAGGACACAACCGACTAGTTAGCAACCAGTTTCGCACCTGTAACCTTTCGATTGAAAGGCGACGCACTTAACCGCTAGACCAACCGGCCGGACAAAGCTAGCTGCGTACATTCCGCTATGTGCTCCTAAATTTTACAACTGTTTACAACCTTTAAGTTGACGGCCCTTAACATACTCCTAAATATTTCATCTGTTTTTTAACGACTGTTTATAACTATTACGATAGATTTGTAGTTAAATATGTATATAGTGTAAAAGGCTAATGCCATTGCAGAGACCGACTAGTTTTATGAAAGCAGTGATACCTTACTCCATCGCAGGAAACACTGCCAACAGTTTACATAGGCCTACTCATGATTACATGCAAAACTGACAAGTGCTCGATCTTGTTAGTTCGTCTTGTGTATTTTTGAAGTCGAAATCGCATAATTGTTGCTTTAAAATCGTCGTGTTTTGTAGAATTAAATTTAAAAATTAGGCATCACTTTCAGTTTGGATTCAATCACTTCTGATTCAAAATTGAGGAAGTTAATTTGAATTACCAGTGTACACAATCAACAAGACGTTTCTAATGGGACCAGGTATATGCACATGTTAGTTGAAATTATTCTCTATAGTTTTTTAAATCGTATTTAACTAACAAGTAGTAGACTATGGTACTGTAATGTGCAAGGCAAAAAAAAAGAACTTGTTAGTTACTGTTTGTATAGCCTTTTAATTTTTTTTGGTGGAACTGCATGTTTAATATGTCACTAATGGGCACTTAGCAAGTCACATTGCTTAAATGAAAATAAAATCCGCACTAAACTTAAGTTTTAAATGTTATCATGGTCCATGATAACTTTGTCCCCTTTATGAAAGACTGGTATAAGAAGTATAGCAATGACAATTGACACACCATGCACGATAAATAGGTACTGGCCTTATTTGCTTATTCGCCTAAAAATTACTCATGTCATCCTTTTACAGTACCCCTAACAAAAATGTTGGCTTACAGGCTTTAGTCAATTTTATTTGTTGGCTTACAGGCTTAAGTCATTTTTTTTTCGCGCACACACATTGCCTTTTTACACAAGATTTGTGGTTGCATGGGGAGCAAATTGAATATACATTGCCTCAATGAACTACCAGTACTGTATATTTAAATATGATTGATCAAAAATTACAGTATAACTTAAAAAATATAAATAAAATGATTGATATCTGCAAAAGCTTCTTACTACCCCAATAGTTTTGGCCATGTGTTTATCGAACTAGTGCTCATGTTATAATGACTCCTTGTCTAACCCCCTAGGGAAAAATTTGTACAGTTCAGTATAATGCTGTTAAATGGCAATCTGGAATATATGGCTAATCTCTATGAGTTCATACATAATGTATCTCTAATGAGATTAAAATACAACCAATAGACCTAGTTGAAAATGATGAATAAATAAGTTCATTTTCCAACTTTTTTCTGGTAGATTTATGATAGCGGCAGCTTAAAAATCCTAACTTTCCATGCCTTTCAATAGTGGGTTGTTTAATTTCGTTTTTTTTACCACAGAAATATATTAGTTATATACTATATTACCAAGCAGAAGCATGTTATCCTTCTCTTGTAGAAACCAGCACCAATACCAGCACCACTGAGTTCATCAGTACCTTGGAACATGGGGGAACTGAGTACAAGTACATTGATATCACCAAAGTAACCTCTCCAGATGCATTTGGTGGGTTTATTTCAACTATTTTGCACTGTTAATATAATGACTGTAGGACTAATATTATAAAGTAGTTAGTACTATAACTTACAAATTGTCATTAAATACCAATTTGTCCGACCGGTTAGTCTGGTGGTTTAGTACGACGTCTTTAAATCGAAATGTTGCAAATTCAAAACTGGTTGAAATCTAGTCGGTTGTGTCCTTGGGCAGGGCACTTAACAGACATTGCATAAACCCAGCGGATTATTGGGTTCTACTAAATTGAAGTAACATGTGTATCATATATAACACACTGCTATAGCTCCAGTAACCCGACAGTGGGTGCGAGTTGAAACCTTTCGGTTGACATGGGTGTGAGGTGAAACCTTTCGGTGGCGTCGCACTAAACCACCAGACTAAATGGTCGGAAATTTAAGTCAGACTAAATGGTCGGAAATTTAAGGCATTTAGCATAGTTTTGCATGTTGAAAAGTAAAACATGAGGTAAGCAATGGGGTTAAACTAGTTTTTGTTTATTACAGACCAACTACCATATTCAATTCGGGTGTTGTTGGAGTCGGTGGTTCGAAATTGCGATGGATTTCAAATAAAGTCGGAAGACATCGAAAATGTTGCACAATGGAAGAAAACTTCACAGGATGGAGTGGAAATTCGGTTCAAACCCGCACGAGTTGTCTTGCAGGATTTTACGTAAGGAAATTGGTCAACAAACTGTGTCAAGCATATGGTCGAAATTCAATGTTCAGAGTTTGATTGCAGGGTCTTTACCTTTAAAATTAAGTATTTTAATCATTGGCCTATTGAATATGTCTTAGTGATAATGTATACAGGCTTAATAAATGAATGCGTTGCAAAAGACGGTACGATTTTTGCTTAATAAAAAACTTTCAGACACTGTTTTTAATTGTTGACACACTTTGTCCAGGTTTTCGCTCTTAATGGTTTAATTTGTACATTTTTTCAAGTGGAGTACCGGCCGTCGTAGATTTTGCGGCAATGAGAGACGCTGTGAAAGCATTGGGTGGGGATCCAGAGAAAATCAACCCTGTGTGCCCTGTCGACTTGGTAATCGATCATTCCGTGCAAGTGGATTTTAACAGAAGGTATGTCAGTGTAGGTTTGAACTAATGGACTTTGTTCGAGCGCTCTATTTGCTGTGGGTTTGCCAACTGTACATAATATGTAACATTTGTTTACCCCCTTTAGTTGGCATTACGAAATTGACTGATGGAAATCAAAACTACTTGGCATTTGGTGATTTCACACTCTATCAAAACTACTTGGCATTTGGTGATTTCACACTCTAACCTATACAATATCTAATTTGCCACATTTTGTATTTAATGAAATACAGATATATCGTTTCTATGTTTATTTTTAATGATGAGATTACCTTTTAATTTTGTAGTGAAGATGCTGCCAAAAAGAACTTGGAAAAAGAATTTGAAAGAAATAATGAACGTTTTCTTTTCTTGAAGGTTAATTTATGATATATATTTTGCTATTAAGTGTAAAGTTTAAGATAAGGGGGCAAGTGTTACTTTTAATACTGTCACTAAAATTAATTGTACAGTTACTGTAAATCAATGTGTGCCAAACTGGCATCTAGACACTACTTTTTTGTATAAAGTAAACTTTCCACTAACTCAACTCCATAAACTCAAGTTTAAAGCAGAACATCATATATCTTATTGGCAAATTCCAGTAACATATAGGTCTTTAGTACCATGTTGTTGTAAAATTTGAGCTATAAATATGTTTATATATATATATAGGCCTACATACAGCAATTCCCCCATTTACCTTGACTTTACATGTCAATGGCCCTTGCTTTTTTAGCCATTTTTTCTCTAAACAAATCTGTTTCGCACATTTCAAGTGGGGAGCACGAGCGTTCCAGAACATGTTGATCGTCCCCCCTGGTTCCGGTATTGTGCACCAAGTCAATTTGGAGTATTTATCCCGGGTGGTGTTCGACGAAAACCACTGGTTGTTTCCCGACAGCTTGGTGGGTACAGACTCCCATACAACGATGATAAATGGACTTGGTGTGCTTGGTTGGGGTAAGTTCTTCTGTTTTAGCTGTTATTGCATAATTAACTTGGTAAATTTTGTAGGAAAATTATTTTGCAATTTTTTTTAATGAAGTAATTGTGTGCAATATCAAAACAACTGTGTTGTCAGTCATTGTCTTTATTTGAGTTGCTAAAGCTAATACACTCTTGTGTAGTTGTTCAATTAAAATAACTATACCCTCAAATGAGCTGATGTGCTTTCACAAAGTCAGCTTTTCCTTTCAACCTATTGTTTTTTTGTCATACTGCAATAACTTTATTAATCTCATTATGCTTACTGCAGTCTGTAATATCAGGTTTGTTCCATCCACATCAGGAGTGGGCAACATGCGGGCTGTTGTCCGACCCTTAAAAGGATTTTGACCGGCCCGCAGACTGTATCTAACCATACCCTGTTATTAAGATATTGAATACTATCCATGTAATAATCCGACCCACCAAGTACTTAATTTCCCCACATCTGGCCCGCCGACTAGAGAAGTTGCCCACCCCTGATCTACATTAATAATACTACTGCGTACCAATTTCATTGAATCACACAAACATTCTCTGAGTCCAGGTGTTGGAGGTATAGAAGCAGAGGCTGTTATGTTGGGCCAAGCTATCTCTATGGTGCTGCCAAAAGTTGTGGGGTACAAGTTGACAGGGGTGATAAACCCCCTCGCTACCAGCACAGACGTGGTGTTGACAATTACCAAAGTATGTTGGAATTGGCGTCATGTCAGCTGTAACAACTTATGTGTTTAGCAATGGATATAAAGTATACATAGTAGTCATAATGAGTAAACTTTAGAGTACGTCTATTAGAATCTAAGTGATCTTAGGATAGGATATATTCTTGTTTATCCCCGTGAATGGGAAAACCAAGGGGGTTAACACACGAACAATCGTTAGATCACCTCGCGCCCATCGTCGGGTACCGGAGCTATTGCAGTGTGTTGTATATGGTAGACACGTTGCTTCAATTTGGTAGAACCCATCAATCCTCTGGGTTCAGGCAATGTCCGTAAAATGTCTTGCCCAAGGACACAACCGACTAGCTAGCAACCAGTTTTGAACCTGCAACCTTTCGATTAAAAGGCTACGCACTTAACCGCCAGACTAACCGGCCGGAAATATTATATAGTCACTAATTGATGATCTTCTCTGTATAGAATCTGAGGCAAATGGGCGTGGTTGGAAAGTTTGTTGAATTCTTTGGACCCGGAGTGGCCTCGTTGTCGATAGCTGATCGAGCCACCATATCCAACATGTGCCCAGAGTATGGAGCCACTGTTGGATTCTTTCCCGTTGATAACCAGAGTTTGGAATATCTCACACAGACTGGTAGGAACAGCATATGGCGGAACTATGCTGTATGGGCAACATAGGGCAAGGGAGTTTGACCGGCCTGCAGACTGTATTTACCCATACCCTGTAATTAAGATAATAAATAATATTCATATAATAATCCGGCCCACCAAGAACTTCATTATTTCACATCTGGCCCGCCGACTAGAGAAGTTGCCCAACCCTGAACTATGCTGTTTGCTTTAGAATTGAACAGACATGGACAAACTATGGCCAGCAAGCCAAACGTGGTCTGCCGGATCTATTATTCGGGCCCGCCAGATTTTATCGACATGTTGCAAGACTAAAAAACGCTATGTTACAGCTAAATTATGACGTCACAGCTACATTTGTGCGTCGCTTGATGCAACAGTACTTTCAAGTTTTAACCAGTAGAATGCTGTATTTTTTATTTAGTGTTTATATCAACAATAACAAACTATATGTTAGTGGCAGCTTGATTACTTAGCCCACCAAATGAAATAATTTTGGACACTGATTCTGAACTCCATATTAACTTTACAGTTATGTAGCTTTTAGTATTGTGGTCAATGTCCATATGCCAAAGCTACAAATGTAATAGATAATTACTCCATTTAATATAAAAATTTTTTTAGCGCGGGACAAGCAGAAAATTAAGAGAGTTGAAAAATATCTGAAAACTGTTGGTTTATTCCGAGATTATTCGAATGAAAATCAAGATCCTCATTTTTCCGAGGTAAATTTTTCTTGGTGTTAGAGCACCAACGGCAGTGTAAAACATTGTTTACTCTTATCTCAGGTTGCAGAGTTGGACCTAGGAAGCATTGTCCCCTCACTAAGTGGTCCGAAGCGCCCGCACGATCGTGTAGCTGTAAAGGCCATGAAGGAGGACTTTACACAGTGCCTGACTAATAAGGTAAGTTGCCTTTTTACAACTGAAATGATGATCGCATGTATTAGTGTATTCATGTCTATCCTCATGAATGGGAAAACCAAGGGTTATCACACGGGCAACCGTCAGATCACCTCGCGCCCACTGTAGGGTTACCGGAGCTATTGCAGTGTGTTGTGTATGATTTACACGTTCTTTCAGTTTGGAACCCAATAATCTGCTGGGTTCAGGCAATGCCGTTAAGTGTCTTGCCCAAGGACACAACCGATAACTAGCGAACAGTTTTGAACCTGCAGCCTTTCGGTTGAAAGAAGTGGCTCTAAACATGAATATCCCATCCTATCATATAACCCTCGTCAGAGTAAAATGAACAGACATTGAGAAACAAATAAGTTTAAACCAATAAGCACAGCACAGTCACTGTAGTAGGACATCAATAAAGCATTGTGTTGACCATCCTCTTACACAAAGATGCTAAATACTATGGATTGAAGTCTTAGACACTTGATTTTTTCAATCACAATTTATTCGTGGGACAGCTTTTTTAGCTCACAGCAACAGGTTATAAAACCTAAACTCTGTTATGTAGTTTGGGTTCATAAAATTCAAACTCTGTTATATAGGTTGGGTTCATAATATCTAAACTCCGTTATGTAGGTTGGGTTCAAAGGGTTTGGCATACCAGCCGACAAATTATCCTCTTCAGTGAAGTTTGCATATGATGGCAAAGAATACACTCTGAGCCATGGTAGCGTGGTAATCGCCGCTATCACTTCATGCACCAACACCAGCAATCCCACAGTGATGCTAGGAGCAGGTATGTAACATATAGTAAATCGTGAACATACAGTATTGGAAGTAATAAATTTATACATATTTTTTCTTTTGTTTGATTTTTCCTTAATGTAGTACTTTTTGTTTTTTCGCCTAGATTTGGCGACCGCCTACGCTATATTTATTAAATTATATCCTTTTTGTTAATGACGTGTTTTAACTACTGTTCGTTTTGCCGTCTTTTCCCGTTCCTGTGTCGTGATTATATTTATTTACCAGTTTTAAAAACTGGGGCAAAAAATGAATACACTAAACTAACTTTTAAATGCTTTTTTTCATTATTTCTGTCTAATTGCAGGGATGCTGGCAAGAAATGCAGTTCAAGCTGGTTTAACCGTTCCATCATATGTTAAAACCAGTCTCTCTCCTGGAAGTGGTGTTGTGACTTACTATTTAAAAGACAGCGGTGTTCTTTCATTTCTAGAACAACTAGGGTGGGTGTGATTGGGAAACCGGATGTTTTTTGTGAAGAGTAAATTTAGTTAACTAATATTATAGCTATTATAGCTTGCTTGTATTCTTTTATCGTAATTGGCTGAATTAATTCTAAGTTTACTATTTTTCTGCGTCTTTTATTTTTGATGAAAAATTGAAAATCCGATGATTTTAGATTTAATGTTGTTGGATTTGGTTGCATGACGTGTATTGGGAACAGTGGGCCTCTTCCTGAAGAAGTTGATAAAGCTATTTCTGATGTAAGTGAGATGGATTTATTTTATTTTTGTGTTTAATCAATTTTTATATATATTTTTTTAGGATATTTTCACACCCACTTAGTGAGACAACTAAGGGATAGTCCTAAAATTAATAAGTCAAAATGACATCGAAATTATTTATCTGGGGTTACAAATCCATAGCCTGCTTAACCATGCCCTTCCACATAAGCCATGAGGCTAGATTCTTAAATGTCACTCTATTAACAAGAAGATGCTTTTTGTCCGACCTGTTAGTCTGGCGGTTTGGTACAAAGCCTTTCAACCGAAAGGTTGCAGGTTCTGAACTGGTCACTAGCTAGTTGGTTGTGTCCTTGTGCAGGGCACTTAACGGACATTGCATGATCCCAGCGGATTAATGGGTTCTACTAAATTAAAGAAACATGTAAATAATACACAACACACTGCAATAGCTTCGGTAACCCGACAATTGGTGTGAGGTTATCTGATGATTGCCCATGTGTTAACCCCCTTGGTTTTCCCATCACGGGGATATACCTAAATATCCTATCTTAATCTCAGCATAATACTTCATAGATATTGTACCCAAACCCATCCCACGAATTCAATTTTAAAAATTTTAAATAACAAAGTTAAGTTGATCCTACTCTTCCCCAGGGTGACTTGGTGGCGTGTGGAGTGCTTTCAGGCAATCGCAACTTTGAGGGTCGAATTCATTCATCCACGCGTGCCAACTACCTTGCATCACCGATGCTCGTTGTGGCTTACGCACTGGCTGGCACCGTCATGATTGACTTCGAGAAGGAGCCAATTGGTGAGTTTGACTATGGTTGGTTTTTCGTTAATGCTAATCTTGATTTTTATGTCAATTATCTTAGGTAGGTTGTTATATGAAAAATATAACAACCAGACTAACTGGCCGGAAACTGGTCGCTAGCTAGTCGGTTGTGTCCTTGGGCAAGGCACATTGCAGACATTGCATTAACCTACCGGATTAATGGGTTCTACCCAATTAAAGGAACGTGTAAATTATACACAACACACTGCAATATCTCCGGTAACCCGACGATGGACGAGAGGTGATCTGACGATTGCCCGTGTGTTAACCCCCTTGGTTTTCCCATTCACGGGAATAAACATGAATATCCTATCCTATTCTATATACCATACGTTGTCCTTTGGGCAAGGCTATTTTGGTGTGTGCGTACTTGTGTTGTGTAAGTAGAGATCTACTAATTTAAGGTTTTGTAGTCGTGTTTAAAGTAACTTACACTCTCCTTTTATTGCTTTCCTCAATTCAGCGCAAAAACATATAATCATTTTGTGTTGCAATTTACAGTGTCAGTGTACATTTAACCCCCTTTGTTTACCTTGTTCTTAATTTATTCCAATCATAAATGTAACCCCTCCCATTTTGACTAACTTACAAAAGCCTGCAATATATAAGCCAATTTTACCTTTGGTTGCCATTAATCAGCAAATTTTACTCTTTGAAATATAGTAAAAAATATCATATAAACCTTCCCTTTTTCATTTATTAACGGCATTTAGATTTATTCACCAAGCCCACTAATCCACATTACTTTTTCAAGGCACTGGCACAGATGGAAAGTCAGTTTTCCTCAGAGACATCTGGCCAACAAGATTGGACATTCAAGAGACCGAGAAGAAATGCGTTTTACCCAACATGTTCAAGGAAGTGTACAGTAAAATACAGGTGGGAAAAGCCGACCACATATGTTGTTTTTATACTGAGAGATGAAAATGTGTTGGTAAAATATGCCTATGTTGGTAAAATATGCCTATGTTGGTAAAATATGCCTATGTTGGTAAAATACAGGTGGGAAATAAAACTAAAACAATTTTTTTTTTGCCCTATTATTACCGACTGCCTATGTTGTTTTTACGCTGAAAGATGAAAATCAATAGTTGTTTTTGGAAACTTGTGTTAAGTTTTACTTTTGCAAAATATAAATGTTTGAAATACGTTAAACTTTTCAGCAAAAACTATAAAACCCGAACAATAATTTTCATTTTCATACCTTAGATTTATAAAAATGCTCCTATATAAAAATTGTCTATCAAAGTACAGAGGAGACCACTGTTTATGTAGAAGTCTTTATTAGACACAATGACTACTACTGACATATTAGAGGATTGATGATGGCTATACAACTCCATACATTATGCTTCCGGGATGTAAAACTTGACAAACTCAGATCGAATAAACACTTTTTTGCAACTATCTTATTATTCTGCTGATTATTTAAAATTTTAAATTTCCATTTCCACAGGAAGGAAACGACCAGTGGAAATCATTAAACGCTCCGTCCAGTATATTATATCCATGGAATCCAGAATCCACCTACGTGCAGTCTCCACCTTTCTTTAAGGATATGGTATATTTCCGCAACTTTTTTATTGGTTATGTCTACGGCAATTGTTTTCAAAGATGTTTATAAAACATTTACAATTTAAATATTCTATTGTTTGCTAATCGTATTTTTAAGTTAATATTTAAAATACCAAACATGCCTTCTACTTGCATTTCTACAAGCACACACACATACCTTAGAATAGAGTAGTATTTGCATGTTCATGAAACCTTTAGACTGAATGTCTTTCAAACATTGGTTTCAAGGTCGGAACACATGTACCTGTCAATCGGAAAGATATTTCAGGTCATGAAAACAATTAGGGACCATTACATTAATAAATTCTACAATGTTGCACCATTACTTTATGCTTATTGTTGGGCAACCACAGATATTTCAATATGTTGCATATAAAGGGATACAATTTTTCACCAGACGATCGATCTCCAGTCGTTTAAGAAGATCGAAGATGCGCATGCTCTTCTGTTCCTCGGAGACAGTGTGACCACGGACCACATCTCTCCAGCTGGATCAATCAGCCGAAGTTGTGCTGCTGCCCGGTATCTTGTCAAAAGAGGGTGGGTTTTTGATATACAATGTTTTTTTTCTTGAATACACTGCAAGAGAAATGATTCTAGGGTGGGATTTATACATTTTTGTTTTTGTTTTTTTGATACACTGCAAGAGAAATGATTCTAACTTAAAAAAGGCCAAGTATTATCATGTTTATGTCATGAAAAATCATTGCTTCCTATTGAACACACTGCTAAAGTTTCAGCAAACAGATTGTAAAGGGAAATTATACACTGAACACTATGTTATAAAAGCTTTTACTAACCCATCCTTCAGGATAATAAACATTCTCATTCTATCCTGACCAAGTCCTCGTAAATCGTCACAAATTTCAAAGTTAAATGATTTCCCCGAAAATCCCAGATTGAAACCACGCAACTTCAACTCGTACGGCAGTCGGCGTGGCAACGACGCGGTAATGGCGCGCGGTACGTTCGCAAACATCCGACTGAAGAATAAACTCGTGGGTCATGAAGCCCCGAAAACCATCCATATCCCAACAGGAGAGGAGGTAATGTTTTTATGCAAGTTTTTAGTTTTTAACACTTAATGACGAAAAGTCGACCATGCTTGCATTTCCAAATTTTCTGACCATTTTTTGCGACCAAACTTGCATTTAAAAATTTTCTGACCATTTTATGAGACCATACTTGCATTTCAAAAATTTTCGATGTATTATTACAATAAAGTTTAAACCGACAAAGGGTTAAAATAATTTATTATACCAACTCCACTAAAAAATAGGTCTACTTTTCGGTAATGTTTTGCCTGTGACGTAAAATATTTAAATGAATTTTTGTTTCTGCTTGATGCATGTTTAGCAATATTTATTTCAATATAAAGGTATGGAACTCATAAAGGCAAAATTGACTATTTTTTTGGTTCTTAAATTAATTCTCGTAATTTGGCTTCTTGGATTATACTATTCACTTAACTCAACCCACATGCAGCGCATAATGAAAAAAATATCAACTTACATAATTTATTTTTATTACAATGATAGCATTTCAAACAGCCTTAATATCGCAACAACACGAATAAATTGTCCGCCCGGTTAGTCTGGTGGTTTATTGCGACGCCTTTTAACCGAAAGTTTGCAGCTTTGAAACTGGTCGCTGGCTAGTCAGTTGTGTCCTTGGGCAAAGCACTTAATTGACTTGCCTGAACCCAGCAGATTAATGGGTTCTACAAAATTGAAGGAACGTGTGAATCATACACAACACACTGCAATAACTCCGGTAACCCGACGATGGGTGCGAGGTGATCTAACGATAGATTGCCCGTGTATTAACCCCCTTGGTTTTCCCATTCACTAGGACAAACATGAATATCCCACCCTAAATTAGGAATATTTGAAATTTTACCAAATCACCAACCAAACCTTGTTCCACAGCTGGACGTGTTTGATGCAGCGATGAGATACAAGGACGAGGGAACTCAGTTGATCGTGGTGGCAGGAAAGGATTATGGGAGTGGATCGAGCAGGGATTGGGCAGCGAAAGGACCGTGGATGCTGGTTCGTATTTTATTTGTCCTGGAGTCTTGTTTAAAGAGTGTTGCAACAAGTTTTTTGTGTCCAAAGTGTTTTTAAACAGTTTGTATCCAAATTGTTTTTTAAACAGTTTGTGTTCAAATTGTTTTTTTTAACAGTGTTTTTTAAACAGTTTGTATCCAAATTGTTTTTTAAACAGTTTGTGTCCAAATTGTTTTTTAAACAGTTTTTGTCCAAATTGTTTTTTTCAACAGTGTTTTTTAAACAGTTTGTATCCAAATTGTTTTTAAAAGAGTGATAATTCAAAACTTTAAATAAATTTGTTTGTGTTATATATATTTTTTCAGGTTTGTGGTAATGTGCAATACTTAAAATCCTGGACATATTGCTTATATTATTTATAGTTGCTGATGACAGTTATTTCGACATTGACAATTGCCTAAACCCAGTGTGTGAATGAATTAAGCTAGATTACTAATAACGAATCTAATCTTAACGATATACAATATATCCACTGCAATAACTTAGCTGGTGCAACCAACGATGGGCACAAGGTAAGTCAATTGCCTGTGTCAGATCACCACTTGCGTTTCCCATTCACAGGATAGAACTTGAATATGTAACAGTGTTATTCCTCCATTGTCCTGTAATTATTAGTGTGTACCTTGCTTCCTTTATAGCTTGACCAATTAGTGTTATCACGTGTTTGCGCCTTTGCATCCACGTGGTGTGTTAACGATATAACCCTTTTGGGCAGTTGAAACGTACTAGTAAGCGGTCGTGTCCTGCTGTGGTTTTAACGAACACAGTTCTTATACACAAGCCTAGAATTGT
>CH001427.1:119568-132110 GCA_000149265.1 Ciona savignyi | reverse complement strand
CCGGCCGCGCGTTTTGGAACCCGTAAATCGGTCGCCGAGTGCCGCGTGTCGGCTTGAGTTGTAGACTCTATGCTAATAAAGAATATATTATATCAGGTGAGATTCGGTAGTAATAACTGGTCGCTAGCTAGTCGGTTGTGTCCTTGGGCAAGGCACTTAAGGACAAAAATCAAATAGTAAGTTAAGGTATACAACATGACTGGCTGGCTGTTAAAAACGTCCGTCCAATCAGATGAGAAATTCGTTGCGAACCGATTGGAAAGGTTGCGTTTTTGGAACCAAGTTTGGTTCATTGCACCTTAATGCGTTAATTTATATCAAATTCATAATTGAAAAAATATCACGACCTGATTTGGACCTGCAATCTTTACGGATTCGGACGCGCCAGTGTTGCGCAATAGATGTTCGATTAAAAAAATCCTGGAATAATAGGATATTCATGTTTATCCCCGTGAATGGGAAAAACCAATGGGGGGTTAACACACGGGCAATTGTCAGATCACCTCGCGCCCACTGTCAGTTTCGCACCAGCACCCTTTCGATTGAAAGGCGACGGACGTACTTAACTGCCAGACTAACCGGCCGGACTAATCATACTTGTAGTTTTGTGATTCAATTATTTCGGGAATTCTTTTTTAGCACTTACAATACGAAATAATTGTTCAAATCGGAGCTAAATTTTATTGAAAATCAAATGGTACATTTTGTAACTGTAATTCACTCATAGAAACCAATGAAATAAATTTAAACAAGATTTTAAGGTCGAAGAAGATTTTTTTGAGATTTTTAATCAATTACTTTAATATCGAGCTACATCGCCTGCACATAATAGAAGGTTATAATAAAGCGGTATATATGTACACACGATATATTATGGATCACTCGAAACACACCAGATTATTATGTCAGCTACTCTATCTATACTGGGGCAGCCTTAAAGGCTATAGATGGTGGAGCTGCCCATTAAAAAGCATGTGAACTTGAAAATAAAAGTGCTGGTAATATATTAGTGTAAATTCTCCAAAAAGAAATCGTTCTTACTCACTTTTGCGAAAAAAGTAGAAGACTGATTGTTACCTACTTTATAGCGAAAATCAGTTCAGTGTACGTCATGACTGATATGTATTAATTATATCAATTATTATTTAGACAGCAGTTATTTCAAGCCTGCAGCATCTAGTCCGAAATCAAAACCTTGATTCGAAATAGGTTTGCGGACTGCTACACTATACAAGTTTAAAAGGAAATTTCCATTAGGAATTTACAGTGTGTTAGTTCTCTTAATCTTTGAGAGTGGGTGGTTGATAGTTGTATAAATATATCTAAATTAGGGAGAATTTGCCCAATATTCGAAAACTTACGGAAAATTACGCCGTTTTTATCTCCAGCACTTTCAAGATGCAAGAAAAACAGATACGTTAAATAACCGTTATACAATCAGTAGTATGTGAATATATTAAAAGTAAAAGAAAATTGCCTTTACAATAGGAATAAGAACCTAATCACAAAACGGATTTTAAGTTGCGGCCACTGACAGAAAAAAATAGAATTTTCAACCGCAGAAAAAGGCCGGACACAATGAAGGGAGTTCCCCTGCAACTGGCTCACGCGATTTGACCACCGGGTTAAGCTAGATGTTCTTGCAGCAAGGGGTCTGCTTGTTGGGTGCAGGGTTGGTGGAGGATATCACGATGTCGACGGGCTGGCCGTCTTTCACCTCCTCATCGTTGTTTGAATCGTTGATCTGTTTCTGTGACACGATCAGGTAAATTTCTGTGGATAAAACATGGAGTTACGCAATGTTTCAATACGATAGATAAACAAGGGGTTACACAATGTTTCAATACAATGGATAAACATGGAGTTACACAATGTTTCAATTGGTAACAAAAAGTACAGAACATAGGGTGGTGATAAAACATACATAAATTGCAATAAAATAATCAGCTTTTTGAAGAGAGAACAGACAATAACCAATTTGGCACAGAAACCTGTATAAAATTGTGCCAAAAAGCAACATAGAAATTTACATTTTTATATCTTTTTTGTTGTTGTATTGATTATATATGAAATAAAATGCCCATAAATTTATCTTTATCTGTCTATTTTTTCGCTAAATTAATTGTAATCTGCTTGGTACTTTGCACTAAATGTGCTTCCCTGGTGCTATTCAAAAAATTAAAGACCAATTTTGTTTTTGCCCTGGCCTTAAATCTATATAGACAGGGTATAGGTAGATTTTTATGTACGTATTAAAAGTACTACTTTTATCAGGAAGTTGACATATATTTAGACTTTCGTTTTGGAATTGAAAGGATAGAAAATAGGCGTGTCATGACACCCAACCCCAAAATATAGCATTCTATAGAAATTGATAAAATGTAAACAATACAATTAAACATTACCTACTAGAACTGGCACAATAGTTTAAAGAGAAATCGTCCAAAATGCCCAAACCTGACTTATAAATGTTGTAAAAGTGAAGAGAATGTGTGTAAACGTGAAGAGAAACTTCATGATTATATGTTTAAACATGCAACACAAGATAAAATCAGTTCAGACTGTAAATAACAACTTATGAAGCCATGGTTGCTACATAGAACAACCACATACTATGTACCTGGCTTGCTCAGTAATATTTCAATGTTTATTAACATAAATCAAAACTGACAAATAAGTTTTATTAGAAATATAACTACAGCATAGTCGGCAAAAAACTAGCAATGGAGGTACAGTGAGTAAACTATTAATTGTAAGTATATAAAAATGACCATAAAGGACTTCAATATTTGACTTAATTGTAGAATTTTATGATAGCCGATACTAAAATCACAGTGGGAATAATATAGCATTGGTGTTGGTGTCAAGTAACATACGAGAGTCCAATAGAATAAATGTATGTTAAAGCTCAGGGAATAACGAATAAACAAACATTTTGCAATAACCAAAACCTTTTTGCTGTAAAATTGTATGTCAGAATTAGATAAGGTTTTACTGTAAAGTCGCTTCACTCTAGCTTTGTTAATAAAAAGTTAAATTATTAACCAAACAAGTCAACAACAACAAAATCATCATTAACCAAGCATTGTACATAATGTTTTGCGCCTTCTGACTAACACTTATAAATTTCTGAACCGCTATATTTGTTATTTATAGTGTTAGTATGAGAAAGTCATTTACTGGTATTTCATTTTATTAAAAAAAGGATTGATTCGGACCATACTTGTTTGTATTTGGTGTATTTATCAGCAGGTATACTCGCTCAATGTTACAAAAATACGACCTAGAAACCAAAAGCAGAGAAAGCGTACACTTTCAAAGGTATTTCAATAACTATTACTTCGGACACTTAAATGCACAATGCACATTGAACCTATGGCCTCAATGCATAAAAGGCAAACAAAATATAAAGTATTCCGCCACACAGTGCCACGATTAAATATTCACCAGGCTCGCAACTATCATAACTTGCATTGTGTACACAAGCAATACGTAATGCTTATTTTGTACTGTGGTGCAGATAAAACCAACCAAGAGTACTGGCATATAATCGCAATAGCTGTATGTTACACAAGGGACTGTGTGTTTTCCTTTAATAAAACAATTATATTTATCCTTATTTGGATAAGTTGGCCTATATTTATATACACAGCATACTACAAATGAGTGGTATAGAACTGTATGTGGAAGTTATATGTTGGGTGTGTGATATGGCACCAATGCTGTCTACAACTATACATTGCCTGAACTCCTAAATATACACTTTCATTTTTAGTTATTGATTTGAGCACCATTGAAACAATTAACATTGTGACAACAGATAGGTCCCATCGGTACAGGTCTTTATATTGTACAGTTTTTAAAGTCATTTTAAAAAAGTCACTTCCCATTTGTAAAAGTAATCTAAGCTAAATCCTAATTCTTTAAACTTTTGAAGTGGTAAAGGACACTAATGACATGTTTATTACAGTTATGGTATATGTTCAAAAGAAATAGGGTTATCCTTTCATTTTGTGCTGTATTAATTTATCTTTATTTTTAAAACATTATACATTAGTATGGACTGTACGATATTGGCCGATTATGCAACTGTACGAATTTTCAAAAATTATTATAAAAAAATAATCCACTTTCATTTTACACACCACCGATTATTAAGTTGCCGGTAATAAAAGGGAAATAAAGAAGGAAGTGCTGGTAGCAATATTACATCCTGTGGTAAAGAAATAACAGAATGAGACATAGGAAACAGAATTGTTTGCTTGCTCGAAAATCCACCTATGGTCATAAGCTTTAAATACCGATGCCTTTATGGTGAGATATCCTTGTCATTTAAAGCGAAAGTAAGGAACGTTAGTGATGCCAATGTTTTGATATTTCCCAGTGCGGGAGAATGGACAATGCTGTATAGTTTTTCACATTATACAATTGAACATTTGGAATTCACTTCAATTGTTTTGTTGTTTTGAACTTAATATCAGATCGGGAAATTTATCTAAAGGCTCATTTAATTTTTATGGGTAAAAAATTGTTTTAGAAGGCATTAAAATAAGATTGTTTTGAAATTTTTATTTCATTAGACCTGTCAAGCATGTTTTGTGTATACCACACTGTTGCAAAAAATAATGATTTCTTAAAAATTACCGTAACTTTAAAGGAGATATTATAGTATATAATTCATGGTGTGCAACAAAACGCTGCAAATTATATATTTTTATAAGAATCGGGTTAATTATGAATGATACAGATATAATAAAAGCTGTAACAGTTGACAAAGTTAATCAAAACAACAGAAATGTGATCAATGTATCCTCTATTTGTCATTGTTTGTGTACAATTTGTATAATAATTTTATAAACAATACCCATGACGCAAGTGGCTAATTGTAACAGGAAGTTTTGCTGATAAGCCATTTTGCCATTGAGGATATAACATCAACTATATTGGAACCAGGTTTAAATAGGAACCATATTAAAAGGCATTAACAACTTTAGATATGCTTATATTTTTCTGGGGCATGTTACTCTTAACTCTTTCACTCCCGGCCAAATGCATTAATTTAAACATGCTGTCCCGCAGTGTTTTTTACAATTTTTGGTCATTTTCAAATTAGCACAGTTTTTCTCAAATTTATGCTATGATTTAATATTTAGTATGGTTGGAAAGATAATTTATCTCTCTTTTAAACAAACCGCACACCTAGAATCTACCTCCAATAAAGAATATATTATGTAAACTTTAGTGAACACCACTTTTTATGTAAAGAAAATTCTGCTCGACTTTGAAAATTTTGAGGTGCACTGACAAACGAAATACTCACTAATTATTGGTATGCCCAAATAATATGAAAATTGGAATGTAGATTGTCTAATAGTTTTTGTACTCAGGAAAATTTGAACTGTATTTGTATCTTTAGTAGTTTTTTTATTATTCCTAATTGAAATTTTCCTTTATTCTAACTATATTATGAAAAATTGAACCAAAACGCATTGAAGTTTTTAGTTTTGTAGAACTAAAATAGTAAAAAGTATAAATAAGAACAGTGAAGGAAGTGTAAAAAGGGCATACAAAAGCAAACAAACACAAATACTATATCCAATATTCTTCAAAGCAGGGCACACCGAACTAGCTAGTCTCGCCGCCTTTTTCTTTATCGTGCGCTCAGCAGGCCCAGCTGGATTCATGCTTTGGTGAACACGAAGCATAAACGCCTGCTGCGAAAACGTCACCAACGCTCTCCTTTTTTTCTCAACGGCACGAAATTCACAGAGAATGTAAAGAAAGACTTGCTTGACAAAAAGAGCTTCTCCGCAAGTTAACGCGACTCCTATTGGCTGAGTTAGTCACTTGTAAATTCGTGTAAAATCGATAGAAATAAGAGGCGAAGCCTTGAAAAAGAAAGGCTATCACTCCTCGCATTTTTAATATTTCTCCACGAAAATTACAGAAAATAAAATATAGGGTTTCCTTGATCGAATGAGCCATAGCTGAGGTCTCTACCATTACGCATTGCGGAGAAATCGTTTTTTAGATTTGCACCCATTTATGTACAGGCGGGATACCATGTTTTCCCACCAACTCGCGATATATGGCGAGTTGGGACGGAAAGAGTTAAACAGAATATCTGGAATTTAATAATTGACCAATTAAATTTTAATTTTTTATACTTCGGTAACATGCCCCCTGTTAATACTTTGAAAGAATGAAAGATTTCACATAAGGTATCTACACCGATAACACTGTCATTGCATGTTTTCATCCAAACTTGCTCGTACAAGTTTAATCTGCTTGGGACTGATTAACAAACATAAATACATACATTCACTTATTCCACAGAAACTGTTGAAGTCAGTTTCTGAGTTAAATATTTTAATTCATCTTATGATATAAATATACTATACTGCACTCCTTAATATACTAAATTAAAAGCATTCTATGGTAAAGTATGAAGGGTAGTCCTATAATAAAAAAACTACAAAAATGGATAAATATACATTAATTTCTAAACTCACCGTAATAGGGCTGAGTTTAAAACTACAAGAACACAGAAATTGTTACAAATTACTAATTTCCTTGTGGTAATATGGTTTATTTTTAACTGGCCTTGAATTCATTTCCGTTGTTTAATATTTTCAGGTTTAGTATTAACTAAAAGTAAGGTATCTGGTATTACAAGGCAAAGACATTTTTTTAACTGGAATAAGTATAACGATTATAATAAATTGAAATTGACTATTAAGCTATCTATGTTACAGTGTACATAAGTAACACACAAATTTCGATAAATTTGTTCTAATGGCTATTTATCCATCCACAATGTTGTTGTAGATTTGTATTATTTATGCTAAATTTCGCTCAAAACCTCATATTGATATATTTTTAGGTTTGGTGGCCGCGTGTTTTAACTACTGTTCGTTTTGCCGTCTTTTCCTGTTCCTGTGTCGTGATTTTATTCTTTTGCCATTTTTAAATATTGGGGCAAAAAATCAATAAACTAAACAAAAAACTAAACTAATTTTAAAATTATCACAGGAAATGAGTCAACCAGCATAATCACCTGTCAGGATGTTCTGAAATGCGACTTCCACATTCGTAGAATCCAAAGCTGATGTTTCGATAAACGATAATCCATTTTTCTCTGTATGAACAATAACATTACCTTGCATATAAGGAAATATTAAATTACTAGAGCCACATTTCGAATCGACAAACCTAAGCCTAATAAATATTAATTGCTTATTAAGCATGTTATGTAAGCATCGGATGCCGGTACTCAACAAAAGTATAGACCTGAAGTTATTTAATACACTAAATCTCACCGATCATACCCTATTCACAAATGACAAAATGATACCAAAGCAAACTACAAAGCAATTAAAAAAGAACATTAAAAAATTTGCCTAAAAGCTATTTCCCATAAACAAATAATGTTTAGTTAATATTGAATAAAATTCACCTGAAAATGCTTTGGCTTCATCTGTAGGAACTGCTCTTAAATGCCTCAAGTCACTTTTGTTTCCAACCAACATTATAACGATATTGTTGTCTGCGTGGTCGCGAAGCTCTTTCAGCCATCTTTCGACATTTTCATAAGTGAGGTGCTTCGCAATGTCATACACAAGAAGCGCGCCCACCGCGCCACGATAGTATCTGTTCATTTAATGCTTGGTTAGAATAGAAGAATGCATGAATGATGCACCCATGCCCCCATCTTGTTAAGGCTTTATATAAACCAGTGGTTCTCAATCTTTTTGACCATATAGTGTACCCACCAAGACCAATTACGAACGTGAACAGGTGCACCTTGCATGGAAAGTCAAAACAATATGCTAAATATTAAAAACGTTAGGAAAAAGAACGAACTAGACACTAACCATTAGTAGTTTATGATCTATGCACCTTCTGTCGTAAATTTACGAAATACAAGTGTGGCGCACCATTTGAGAAACACTGATATATACGTTTTAACAAAATGAAATATAGTGACGGGTACGACTGTACCCAAAGTGGGCACCTTCAGTATCAACTGTGGACACCGTCAGTATCGAGGGCAATATAAAGATAAAAGCCAAAAAGGTAATTATGTCCACTAATGGCAAAAATAAGTGTATGAAATACTTACAGAAGTTGGCTTCTGTATTTTTTCTGTTAATATGCAAGCAGAAGCTATCATTTTTAATTAATGCATCAAACAAATAAGTCATAAACCTATTTGCAAATAATTCAAAAGATTTCACTTTACATACGCGGATGTAATGGCTCTATATCTCTCCTGTCCTGCTGTGTCCCAAATCTGTGCTTTGATGGTTTTTCCATTCACTTGAATGCTTCTCGTTGCAAATTCCACACCGATTGTGCTTTTACTTTCTAAGTTAAACTCATTTCTTGTGAACCTCGACAGCAGGTTACTTTTGCCAACGCCAGAATCTCCAATTAGTACAACTGAAAACAAGAATTATGTATTGATTTTCAATGCAATTTCCACTACCATTATTAGGGTTGGTAACAATCTATTCTTCACACAGACCGAGACTCTACAAAGGCATTGAGGTTAAACAACATTTTTCACTAAGGGGAAAACTATGAGAATAGGTGCAGTGGTAACCTGTTTAATCTGAGAATTACGGTACTCGAATAAACATATACAACAAGCATGCAATTCATTTTTAAATATTCAGCAATGAAAGACCTAATTGAAATGTTTCTAGAACATCTTATGTTCATAATTTGGGTCTCAAATAGAAACAATAAGTCCATGGAGTGCGCAACAGCTTACTTAGCCTTTTTTTTACCTCATTATAGAATATTAATAGTTTGTACAAAAAACAGTGACCGTTATATACTCTTGTGTGATTCATACACAATACACTGGCAGAATTTGATCTGACGATTGGGTTACCCCCTTGGTTATCTCATTAACGGTGATAAACATGAATATCCTATCCTATCCAGCTTTTCAATAAATCATCAATATAAAGCAAAACATATTTAAAATAATCACAAATACCTTTGAAAAGATAGTCATACTCATCATCTTTAGTGCCCATTGCGGAATTAAGAAACTTAAAAAACTAGAAATAACCTATACTGCAAAGTGGTAAAAATAAATGATTAATGACACTGCGTAAAGCAGAATTTTTTCTTTAAAATATTTTGCAGACTTAATAAACCGGTACCTCTACATACTACAGGACCGCTTGGACAGCTCGGATCGCATGGATAGCTTAAATCGCTTACTATACTTCGTAATTACAATAGCCATGATATTAATGTTAGGGTGTGGGTTAAGTTGGTTCTGGGGTTGAGATTAGTGTTTGGGAAAGGGTTATAATTACTTTTCACATCAATCAAAGTGATCCAAGCGGTCCAAGCAGTCCTGTAGTATTTAGAGGCACCCTCAATAAACTGCTGATTTCCCTATAGCTACAGTTTTACATATTGATTTTACATACTAGTCTTTTTTAAATTAAAGTCGTTAGGGTAGGTTACGGATTAATATAAACTTTGATAAGTGATTGGTATTTAAAATCAATTTTTTGAAGCTGACCTATAAAAACCATGTATTCATGTTTTCCCCAGCTATTAAAAAAATCCTAATTTTACCCGATAAAAAAAAGATTTACCTAAATCTATGATTACACATAATAATATTTAGTATATATCTTACATATACCAAACAGCAATATGGTACAAGTGAAATATTCTTTAACATTTACTATATTACCAGGGACATAACTAAAAGGGGGGAAAGAGGAAAGAAAGCTGTACACTAAAATAAAGATTAGGCCGTTGGGTGTATTGTTAAGACTGGGGTAGTTCTGGTTCAGATTAGATTTTGGGGTAAGGTTAGAATAAGTTATCATAGTTTTAGCAAGCAGTTAAACTCCCTTCACTTTTACCTTCCTTTTGTGATGCCCGGTACCTTAAACTAGAGAAAACTAAAAAAAGAGAAAGCGGAAAGGAACTGCATGCTAAAATGAAGATTATGACATTAGGGTTAGTTTTAAACATGGGGTTAGAGTTAGGGTTAGTCTTGGGGTTGAGATTGGTGTTTAGGTTAGGGTTAAAATTAGTTTCCGTAATATTAGTATGCAGTTTCCCGCTTTCCCTCCTTTTAGCGTTGCGTACTTAAACTAGAGAAAAAATATTTACTAGCCCACCTGGACATGGTAGATACCCGACTAGATCTTACATGACACTACTTATATATACATTAGACCCCATTTAGCGTTACTAAAGAAACTACTTGTATATATGTCTATTATATGTCTACTGGTATATGTATATATATGTAAACGGTTAGAATGAAAACCTGCATTTTAAGAATATCGCCATTATTTAGGGCTTCACTAATCTGCAGGACAGCACACTATTCGGCCGCATGCTTTTGCAGTGTCTCCCAGTTAGATAAGTTGTACATAGGCTTAATATTTTAGTATTACCTGGTATACGTTTTGTGCGTTTAATTTGTAATAAATATGATTAATTGAATTCAAAATTTAACCTACCGTATCAGAACATTAGTCTTTCAAAATTAAATGTAAGGTAAAGTAACAAAATAATAATAGTACAGTAGTAATTTGCAGGCCTACCTATAAAAAAAACTTCTGCGGTTTAAAATGGTTCAAAATTTCGTCTATAAATCGAGAATAACCAACCGCCAAAAATTCTAAATCATACGTACACAAATAAAGATAATTGTAATCAATTTATAAAACAAACGGTTAAAAGTAACAAAATAAGCATGTTGTAAACAGCACAACTTTAATCACCACTGTACAAAGCAAGGCGGAGCTGATGAACGTATCAACCCAGATGACGTCATCGACATACGTTAACTGCCCTCTACCGGTCAAACTAGTTTCTATTTGTCATTCAATCTATGCTATTTATAGGGCCTTAGGCTATCTAACTGGGTAGTTTAATAAAGTCATTAAATTTTAAAGTTATATTTCAGTATGTATGATATGTGTATATTTTTTAGGGTGTCTTTATTTTATTATAATGAATGTGAAAGCACACGAAGCATTCTGACGATTACCCGTATGATAACACTCTCTTACGTAACCGCAGGGCAATCTGATGATTGGCCGTAGATGAACTCTGCGTCGTTTTCCCATTAACTGGAATAAAACATGAACATTCTATTTTATAAAAAAAAAAGTAGAACCCTCCGGGACACAACCGCTATGCTGTCGCCTGGTTTCGATTCAAACACCTTTCGAATGAAAGTTAAATCACTATCTAACTAAGCTATTTCGTTCGGAAATTAACGTGTTGGTATAATCACCAGCTAATCTTTGTAAAAGCTCTAGTTTAAAAGTTCCTTTGACAAACCTATTTAAACGAGGTGTATATATCACGTAAACAAACGACCAAGTGACGCTTTTTATTGACTTATCTAACATATATGTTTAGTTTCAATAGAAATTTAAATCAATGGGTGCTTGATAAACAGCCGCTTGGTGTCATGGTGGGATGGTTGAATACTCATGTTTATCCCCGTAAATGGGAAAACCAAGGGTGTTAACTCACTGGCAATCGTCAGATCACCTCGCACCCACCGTCAAGTTACCGGAGCTATTGCAGTGTGTTGCATATGATTCACACGTTCCTTCAATTTGGTAAAACCCATTAATCCGCTGGGCCCAGACAATGTCCGGTAATGCCTTGCGCAAGAACACAGCCGACTTGCTGCAACATTCACTACTGTCTTTGAATCTGTGTGTGCTGGGCGTATTCTTAAAATTAAACGCGTTTGTTAGGGAACATCTAAAAGGAAACAGACCAACGTGCATACTGATGCCTTCGTTTCATATTGCAACCAACGTTCCATTTTAAACCAAGTATAAGGCAGCAGTGTCAATTCAGTTTTATTTTAGTTTTTCATTATTACCATAACGCAGGAATCTTAACTGATTATTACAAAAAATGAAGAACAGTAAAATGGTTATGTAAAAACTTATACATTCCTCCATATCTAAATGAGCCTACAGCAGCCGTTCAAAAGCGACGCCGACAAGCTTTGATTTAAAAAGGACTGCGCATTTGACGTGTTTTCCAGTCGTGCTCTGGAAACTAAACGCAAATAGATTTTATTGTAATCCGCTATTCAGCATATATAGTGAAATTAGGGAAAATATATTGTATTTTAACAGCGATAGAATTTATTTATTCAAGCAGATATAATATATACATATAGTGTATATCATTATCAGGATCGCAATTCGACGGGTAATCGTCACATGGCATAAATCTTGCGCACAGTATAGCTATTGAAGTGGTGTAATTTTTAGCTTAAGCAAGTTTTAGATATTTCCATTTTACATTATCAGATTAAGACAATATCCGACTTTTAAAGGATACAACCGCGCATAAAGTGTTGTAGGTTAGAATCAAAACAAGACTTGAGATGACCTTTGTCGTTATTTCCCAGAACTATACCCACATAACGAAGCATTATTATAGACCGTATATAACTTGTATCATACAGTAAGTAAAATGATTAAATTATTAAAAGGGTAGCCGCTGTCACGTAGAAT
>CH001427.1:105810-119468 GCA_000149265.1 Ciona savignyi | reverse complement strand
CTTCGAAATTTAGATATAATCAGGCAGATATGCAAAAACTATGTAGAATAAGACGACTGGAAAACAACAGTGGACAAAGAAATAACTTGATGGTTTGAATAGTTTAAACTTATGGTATATAAAGCTTTGGTCCCGGATTAAGTAACATTTTTAACAGCAGGCTAATACAAACTTAAAATTTCATCTGCAGTATTACCAGGACTTAAAACGATGAGTTTAAATTTTGAGCACAGTGACCACACAAAACGTCCACGTTCTTACCGACTGACCAAATAGTTTAGATTGATTGCACGCCGAAGTGATCAACTCCTTCTATTGACCATAAAACACGGTTTGTCTCCAAGTAACGCATTTCATAGGAGATTTGTACGACGATTTGCAATAAACTAGAACACATGCCGTTCTAAAATAACAGTCGTGATAGCTATATTTAATATTAGACAATATAAAATACCCTGCAGGCTAACAGCATGTCTCATTTTCAGATGCGTAGTATCTGACACCACTTGTAAATAAAAGGATGAAAATGTCCTATAACTAACCGTCTTACATTTTTAGAGCTTGAGGTTGTTTTGTATTGGCTATGTCAGTAACAGCTGTACAACATATGAATATGTCAATAAATTCTACGAATATGCCAATGCATCATATGAATGCGACCATGAACCATAGTATGACCATGAACCATAGCATGACGATGAACCATAGTATGACCATGAACCATACAAATGCTGGCATGCAACATATGAGCCACAATATACATGGGAACAACATGCAAAACGCCCTACACGGTGCTGGTCATGCGGTGAGTCAAATATCGAGGTTAAATTGTACTTCACAGTAACAAAGCTGTCTTAGTACTATTTGCAGCATGATGGGCCCTGAAAACACTTTTAGTAATATATTACTCCTTTTTATCAGGTTGCTTTTCGTGTAGACCCCGTGAAATGGTCTAAATTAAGCCTATATGTAGATTTCTATATATAATACCTGTCCGATTAGCTTGGTTGGTTCGTGCAATGCCTATCCTCATAAAAAAAAACTGGAAAAAGTGGGGAGTTGTTTTTTTCTGCTGATACAACATGTCATCCATCAATTTATTATTGATCGTATTACAGTTAATGTATAATTAAACTTTGACTTTTATAGTATAATGACTCTTTTGTAATAAAGAACTGACGTTCCGGAGTTGGCCCGAACTTAATAGATTATTTGGTCCTACTAAAACTAAAGATACGTCTCAATAACGTATACAACGCTGTGGAATAACCGAAACTGGTTGTTAGCTGGTCGGTTGTGTCCTTGGGAAGGGCGTATATCATTTACTAATTTATTAACTTTTAGAGGAAAAATTGTTGATGGGTTATAACTTATTTTAACTCAGGTGTATTTTCAATTCGATCTTCCGATCTATGTTTTGTTCTTCGGTTGGAATATCAACACCCAAGCACAACTAGCTGGATCTTGTATCGGTATTTTCTTCTTTGCCGTGCTCTATGAGGCGCTGAAAACACTAAGGAAATATCTGTTAATGATGTCGGTCAGTAATTTTTGTTCCAATAAGAAAATCATTATATATATCAGTAATTACTAACATATATATACGTTAGCTATAGCAATATCCTTTATGTCGACGTATAGGCTATAAATATTATCCATAATGCACAAATGCCAAGTAATACTATATTATACAATAAAAGTCCATGCCATTGTTATCCTGCCCCATACACGTAGTTGTGGATTTACATGTTTAATTAGTTTGTTTTTGGTTTCCATGATGAAAACATGCAACAGAGCAATATAGACAGCTTTCGTTTGCACAATTTGTTACAAATCATTGCCCGATAGCGAAATGTATTAGTTCGTCGGTATTCAGCAAACCAACGGTAGGTACATACCTACGTCATGCTACCTTCTAATTTGCATTTAACTACTATTTGTATTTTCCGTTACAAAGTTATATTAATCTGTGTTTTTCTTAATAAAAGATTAATACAATTATTTGTGGGTGGCATTTTTTGGATGTTCAACAACAAAAGTTAATTTGCTTACATTTCTTTAATTTGTTTCAGGCAAAGAAATGCAATGAAAAGGGCAGCCAGGACTCGGAATTAAGTTTCTTTAAAAACAAACTTAATGCGTAAGTCACGTTTACTTTAAAACCACACTCAAGTTAGCTTTATAGCCTCTGGCTGATTCCATAATATTTACCAGTTCAGCGTTGGATTCCAGTAAGAAAATATTGTTTAAATAAAGTTAAAATGACACCCAAAAACGAATTAATTTATGGTCATGAATTGCATCTATGTTCTTAGCTGCACTGAATATTATCATATTTGTTTAAATGTTACTGGAATGATATTTTAGTTATAGTACCGTTTTATGACGCGTTTGTTAACCACATACATCAAAATCGACGTTTAGACGTCGATTAATTAGCTCCTTATTTACGTCATTGAATGTATGTGTAGTACAAAAGCAACGAATGCCAAAGCAGCTGAGATTTTTTTCAAATACCGTAACTAAGCTGTTTTAAATGCGGTTTGCGCTGCAATTTAAATAGAACTACTAGTTTTGACTTAAGCATTTAAAAGTTTAAGAACGATTTACTGTGAGAAGTAAATAACGTGAAAAATATTAAACTTTCGTATGTCCTTTTAAATAAGTGAACTTCCGAAAAATTGATCACTCGGACCCAACCCTGTTTACCACTTATAATATCGCCAACAGATTGTAAACAGATAAACATTTCAATTGTAGTTCCGTTAAGATTGAAGCTTACGTTTGCAGATTAACATAGTTCTATGATTTAGATGCCCATTCACCCCGACAAAATATAGTAAATAGTTTGGTAAAATTTAAATGTTTGGCACCAAAAGCCTATATACAAAGATGATAATATTATTTACAAGATGTCAATTATTCCTTGCACTTACTAAAGAAGTTATGATTTGTGAATTATATGATATATATTGGCATGTACCATTATTTCCAGTAGGTTCTTATTGTAAGGCTTATTAATCACACGGGCAATCGTAAGATTATCTATAGCGAAAACGCCATGTAGCGTTGTCATAGGGTGTAACCGTCAAACTACTTCGTTCCCACTGCCGCATTACCGGAGCTATTGCAAGGTATTGTATATGATTCGAATGTTTCTTCGGCTATAGTAGAGCCCATTAATTCCAGTATCTCCCCACGACTGCACGTGCCTTGCGCAAATGCGCAGCTGTCCAGTTTCGATTGTGCTACACTTCACCGAAAGGTAACGAACGTACTTATCCACAAAACTGGTCAGTCGACCGGTTAGTCTGGCGGTTTAAGGCGAAGCCTTTCAACGGAAAGGTTGCAGGTTATGAACTGGTCTCTAACTAGGTTGTGTCCTTGGGCAAGGCACTTAACGTACATTGCCTGAACCCAGCGGATTAATTGGTTCTATACCAAATTGAAGAAACTTGTCTATCATACACAACACACTGCAATGGCTTCGGTAACCCGACGGTGGGTGCAAGGTGATCTGACGATTTCTCATGTGTTAACCCCCTTGGTTTTCCCATTTACGGGGATAAACATTAATATATCCTAGTCGAACAAAGGTAGAATAACACTACGTGCATGGTCAATGCGATTTGCTGAGTTATTACACCAGCAGGTAGCAAAGTTCAATCACTTTTTTATACCCTCAGATCTAGTTTGTTCAACGGCTACCACCTTCTCCAAAGCTTTCTCCAAGTGATACAAACAACACTGGGTATGTGCCTCATGTTGGTCTATATGACTTTCAACGTTTGGCTGGCTATCTCAATATCGCTGGGGTCGGGATTTGGTTATTTCTTTTTTTCGTGGAATTCGCGGTACCAACAGGACATTGAAGACCATTGTAATTGATACAAACGCGTGTTCTGGCAATGCAACATAACTGCTGTAAGTAGGTCTTATACGCGGATGTGCCATAAACATTAACTTTATAGTTTATACCCAAATATGCCTACGACTCCGATGTATAAATTGCTGCCAAACCAATTAAATTTCGTGGTGGAAGAATAAAATGCTAATATCCAATGTCATCGATTTTTGTGTGGACTAGCGTTACCAGCAACCCTTTTCATGACCACCGCTCGCTCAAACGTCGGCAACAAAAATGTCGATTGTCCTGCTAACCGACCCAACTATTCCTTAGCGAACTGTGCAGCTGATAGATCGTATTGGTTGCAAAACTCATTGTCAATGTTGTAAGGTTGGGCACGGGCTGAAGGATTGATCAGGAGAGTCAGTTTTATTCTGGTTCGGGACAACAGTTGGACAGGATAAGACGTGTAATAGATTACTTTAAAAATAGAGGCGGATTGCCGAAGCCATTGCAGCGTGTTGTTTATTTGATATTTGATTGGCCCGTTTAAATTCGCTTAAAACTTTCATTCGGTAAGCTTTCAACCTTAAGAAACGGATAAGCAAAGAAATCAGGGTAAAGTGTTTAGCGCCCGAAAGGTTTTAATGTTAATTTATGAAGATACTGTTTTACCGTGCCAAACAATTGATGATATCCGCAGTATCTTTTGACACCGCTTTGGCCCGCCAATCTGCTTTCTGTTCAATGGCTATAGCTTTGATGCCGACGATATAAAATTACTTCGTCTAGAAAGGTAAAACCAGGAAGGTTCGACTTATATTCCTTCTGATATATATGACTAGTGGTCTAAATAACAGTCAATGAAGTAAATTTAGTCAAACATAATACAATACGTCTTGTTTTCAGTATTAATCACTCTATCCTTGTACTCAGGGCCATTGATAGTCTCAATATGTATTCTATTTTGTACAAGCACATCCCAGCTTATTTAATACAGTTGTTAACACCACCTTAATGACAACAACAGCCATAAAGGCCACACTTTGCAAGAGTGACACATTCTAAAATTGCCTCGCGTTGCAAGGACAATCGGGTTTCATAACACGGACCTTCAATCATTTATACAACACAAATAGTTTTGACATAAAGGAAAATAATCGCTACAATATAATATTAAAGCAAACTGGCAAATTTGCTACAAGTTTGACATCATCCAGCCTCATTGAGCCCCTTTCCTACCTCTTAACAAGCAGTTCTTATTTTTCACCACTCTAACTAACCTTATAGGCCTTTCCTTCGCATGCTATGGTAATGTACTGTTAAAATTTCAAAAAACTAAAAATTGCCCGCTTTTCGATTGTGTACTCACAATTAACTATTCCACGGCTGTGAAGTTTTAGGATTTTTCTCAATTTTAATATGTTAAAGACTTCTAAAAAAGGGTTTGTATCGTTAGAAGGTAAATAAAATTCAAAAATGCAATGGCTCCCAAAACAGAAAGCGGAAATTTTAAATGTTATTTTACAGTATACTATTTGAGGAGCCATTGTTAGATTTCGCAGTCGGACTTTCTTTTGTTAAGTGAAACTTGTCGCAAGTTCGCCCAAATCGGTTGTGTCATTGAGCAAACCACTAGAAAGTTATTTCAGAAATTGGTAACTAAACATTTAGTAAGACAGTTTTAATCGACTCATTTTCTCTAAACCTACTCCTGTTTAGCCGTATTACGCAAATCTAGCTATTAAAAACAAAATTACCGTACTTTTCCCCCGGGAGCCACACTTTATTTTCCAAATTCAAGCAAACCACTCTTCACAAACACCGTAAGCAGCGGCGCTTTAAAACAGCAAACCAGACAAATACATTTTACCTATAATGAATATTGAAGCGACGGGAGTTACGGAAATTATACTTCTTTAGAACAAATCATTAGCTTTCTGCCACGTTATCCTGGCGATTTGAGCGCTATAATAAAGGAACAAGCATCAAGACATAGCCTTGGCGCGAATACGGGCACTGTTTGCCGGTGACGGCCTGGAAACCGGACTTGATTGCCGCAACTGAGCAGCGGGACTGGCAGACGTTGCAACGAAGGAAATAAAGCCGAACGTCTCGTTCTAGGATAGTGTCGGGCGACCGACAAGTGTGACACGTCACGTATTCTCCTGCAGAGGTAATGCACAAGGTTAAAGCAAAGAGGTATTATGCAAACTATTATGGCATCCAATATACTGGCATTGCTCGGAAAGTGTGCGCCCTAGTTTGTAATAAAAAAAAGTTCTGGTAGGTTTGTATCTTGCAGTATATAATGGTAAATATGAAAAGTGACATTATAAAAAGTTTGCCATTATATGACTGTAAACATTAAATGGGAAGAAAATACGGTATCGGTTTGATATGCAAATCGCTTTACCATAGCAAAAGGTTCTACCAAAATGAAAAAAATGTCTCAATTATACAACACACTGCAATAGCTCCGGTAACCCGACGATGGCCGCGAGGTGATCTGACGAATGTGCGTGTGTTAACCCCATTGGTTTTCCCATTAACGGGGATAAACATGAATATCCTATCCTATCCCAGTACACTTCTGGACTATTAATAATGGAAAAATATTTTAAACTTACTTATATATCTCCGCAATACACTTTCTAATTGCTTTTGTTGGAATCTTCCTTTAATAATCAATTGATTGTTGCCATCCACGGAACCACTGCGCGATGAAATATAAGTCAATATTGCAGAATATATATTGTATCAGTGTTTGCAAACTGCTATTATAAGAAACGTGAATTAACGGTTTGGGCGAAAAAGGTTTTATCTAAGACCATTATTTGTGTTTTACAAGAATTGTATTTATAAAACGTTTTGAAATTTTACTTTTGACTTTTATTTAAAAAGTACAGCATTCTAAACAGGGTTGTGTTGTATTGTTGAACTGTCATAGCGTATAATAAAATAATTGACCCATTTTCCCACTTATGGCAGTCAACTACATCTCAGTCAAAAGACAAGGCTATACAAAGAACCATGTTTCTATTGACCATAGACAGACATATAATTCTCGACAAAATAATCTTTTATATTGACCATAGATTGACATATAATTAACGACAAAATAATCTTTTATATTGACCATGGATAGATATATAATTATTAACAAAAAATCTTTTATATTAACCATAGATAGACATATAATTAACAACAAAAGAATCAGTAAATATCTGTCAAACCTTGTGCCGAGTTCAGCAAGTATAAATGCAAGGATGTGTTTGGGTTGTCTTCGAAGTCTGGAACAAAAAAAAGCATGAATACAAATATACTACAAATTAAAAATTCCTTACAAACCAAAAAACCTATATCTGATAAAAATATTACTGCTACTACAATATTCAACACAATTTCTGGTTGCAACCTTAATCGTCATCGGTGTGAAATATATAAACACTATTTTTATTTTAAGTAAAAAATGAATTGTTTAAGGGCGATAGGCAGGACATGCTTTAATTTAGAAAAAAAATTATACGGAAAGTTCACACTAGGGTTTACTTACGTTTGGCAAATCTCAGAAAAGTTGAGGAAAGATGTTTTCTTGGTGCCCACCCTCGCACACTGTGGAGGCTTCATTATAAACCTCTTTTTCTCGCCAGCAACCATTTCTGGGTTCTTTTGTCGCATTATGTCGAACACCCTGGTCAATAGCTGCAAAAAAGAAGTGTTGACAATATACCGTATAGGTCTTCTATCTAAAATTTAGCACAGGGATGTCCAACCTGCGGCCCGCTAGTCATTTTTACTCGAAGTAGTATTTTGAATTTTGAATCTTAGCCTAATTAATATGTATCAGTCAGCTTTTAGGGGCGCAGTAATAGTAGGCTATAGTATGGGAGCAACAGGAATACAGGATTTTGTATAACTATAATGGTTTTTATTTGTTTCTTTATGTACCCATTTTTCTTGAAATTTAAAAGTGACAATGTGGCCCACTACAATAAAAGGCTCACCTCATCATAGGTATAGTCTCGGTCACTGCCACTCCATGTTTTCACTGCCACATCAGCTTGACCATCTAAATTAGTTCATGTTTAACATTAAATTATAATGCACAATACCTAAACAGGCATTAAATTTGTTTTACCAATCCTAGTATTATTTCTTTACACAATTTAAAAAAAAAATATTAGAACACTCAGAAAAATGATAGGATGATTATAGGATATTCATAAAAAGCCCTGTGAATTGGAAAATGGGCAGGTGCTTTATTACACAGGGTGCGGTATTTACACTTGCGCACACTGTTAATGCCATTTTACATGATCACAAAAATCTTATTATTATGAGTTTATGTTTATAACATCAGGAGTTCATGTTTATATTAGTTATTTTACCGATTGCTTCCATTGAAATGTCAAGATCTTCTTGGTCAACGAACGAAACTTTCTTGTCAGGGTCATCAGGCAGGACTTTGTGTTTTTTCTTCTTTTTACCGGTTAATTCTAGTTCTTCAAGTTCATTCGTGTCGCCATTCTATAAACAATTTCACATAACATAACTGAATTAAGGATGATGGAAACTTATGTCTAGGTATGATAAAAGAACTTAATAATCTATAAATTATTATGTGTCAACCAAGAGATTGGTTGCTGCAGCTGCAGGTATCGCAACGTATCCAGATAAAATAAGAATTAAAGTAGGACACTCTTAATTCTCCCTATGGTTGAACAGTGACAGTAAATACAGCTCTTGCCCACAGTCAAGTTGCTAGAGCTTTTGGATAGTTAAATTGCTATACCCAAGATTTAGGGAGTGGTCGTGTACAGGGTTATAAGTGTAAAAAATAAAAACATCTATTTTTTACCTCCTCATTGTCCAAATTAAGAATTTTCGATTTTGATTTTTTCTTCTTTGTAAGTACCAGCTCTTCTTCTGGTTCATCTGGATATAAAACACCAAAAAAATTAAATCTGTGAACCAGAAGACAAAACAATGTGTTATGGTAGGTGTCGATTTTTTCCTGTGCTATGAAATCATCACAGGTATTTAATTATCTGCTCCACTGTGGTCAGCAACGGAGGTCCTGGCAAATTTTGTTTTAATCAAGGATTACCTGTCATTTTATAAGCTATAAGACAAACAGGACGACATTCTAATGTAAAAAAAGCCTTTATATATAAAAAAAATTTGTTCTGCTTCTCATTAAGTGGTCAAAACAATTTTATGTTGACACCTTCCAGCCAGCAACAAGCAAGCTACTTAGATCGTTCATGTTTATGTTGATGTAGGCTAATTAGTTAAATAGAAATTGCAAATTTCCTTCTAGTCATTCTCATGTTAGGTTCTGCTATCAGTTTCCGACGATTATCATTTTTTTGTGAATATTTTACTATGGTAATGCATTCTATTTTGTTTTAATAATACGACCACCCTGCTAAAGCGACCGCTTGATGACAATCCCATAGGTAGTCAGGTAAGCAAGGTTCCACTGTATTTATATATATTTACTACATATTGCATATTCATCAACATGATTTTTACCTGCGTTTGTATTGGTCTCCGGTTCTTTAAGTGGAACATTTTCAGAATCAGCCAGTACAAATGCGGTTTTCTTCTTTTTCCTTTTTTTTAATTTTGACAAATCAAGTTCATCCGACTCTTCCACGACAGCTGTGATAAATGATATTCATCATATGGTCAAAGTAATCAACTTGAGTTGGATTATAAATTAACACTAAACAAGGATATTTTTGACAGATGATAAATGAAACAGAAATAGTTAAACCGATTTAGTAACCAAATCTAATGGTAACATTCCAATTGCAAGGCAGAGCATAAAATAAAGTTTTCTGCCACGAAAATATTTTTGTTATGGCTCAGCCACTAAATGTTAAAAGTTACCACAGTTGGCAATTAATTTTTGTTAAAAAAAATTTCAGGACATGACGAACTATAATTTATTTTTGGTATGACCCTAAGTTATAATTTTTCTGACCATATCAGCACCATATCAATTTAATTTTGCATCCAACATACATAAAACGAATAAATAAGCAAAATGTAGCAACATGGGCAAGGAGAGAAGGCAGTAAAAGGCCGAAAAGCCCACATTTGCTGCCATCTTATCAAGTAATACAACTTCATGCAATGTTACGTTTAGCTTCTTTTGTTGTTGTTGTATCCTCTTCTCCGAGGTCCAGTGTCACCTTCTTCTTTTTAGTGAAATCTAAATCCTATTAGAAAATAAGGTTGTTAGAAGGGACCAGATGTTTTTGCAACTGAGTATCAATAGGAAATAACCATTATTACTTTATTAACCTGCAAAAGCTACACACTGATAGTTTAGGAGACGCTGGTTCCTGCTTTGTAGTATCTGTTTTATTATTATTATTTACTTAAGATTATCCTTAAAATATCATGTTTATGGTTTGCACTCTATTAAAGGTTTTTTAACCCATCTCTTAGTTTGGAAAGCATGAAGTGATAATAAGTAAAAAAATTTCCAACTCTCCAAAAAATGCAATGAAAATTACAGTTTAATATACATAAATACACCACAAATGCATGTAACATTTATACTATTGTATACACAAGACATATTTTAATAATATATTTTACTCCTGGATTTTTTATTAAATTGAAAACAAATTTACCTCTTTTACACTCATGATTGAATGAGTTGGCCTGTGAGTTCTATACTTCTATTAAATTAGCCAGTAATCTTTGATTTTATTTCCTTTGTTTTAATCCCTATAATCCGACCAAATATTTACCAACAGCAACAAAGCCTGTCTAAATTATAGCTCGTATTTAAAAATTTAGCCTTCCAGTATGCAAAGCATAAACTACGTATAACAAATACGGCAATATTTTACTCGGTCCATATTATAAACTCATTGTACATACGGTGTATACTATTATTTTGATCACTGCAAAACTTTAAGGTTTAAGCAAATGTATTAAATCGTCTATCAAAACTCTGATATTTTAACACATTGTTTTTGATAGATCGGATAAGATGTAGGCAAAATACAGATACATGTATTATAATATGTCGAATTAAAACTATTTTTGACATAAATAACAAACCTATTAAAGTTTAATAAATGTACTAATAATAAATAATCATACGTATTAGCACATTTCCTTTAAAATAACTGCTATCAAAGTTCAAACAGACGTTCCAATATTTTTTTTAAACTACATGGTATCTATTATTACTTTGAAGATTGCATCAGCCGAACATTTTTTACGAGTCCCCTT
The DNA here is from genome assembly GCA_000149265.1 of Ciona savignyi. NCBI lineage: Eukaryota > Metazoa > Chordata > Ascidiacea > Phlebobranchia > Cionidae > Ciona > Ciona savignyi. Next base: position 108,361 of record CH001427.1, on the reverse strand, counting down.
TTAAATGGAAAGGGGCACATTTGGATTACACTTATTTTATCACTCGCCAAATTGAAGAAACGTGTCTATCATATGCAACACACTTCAATAGCTCTGGTAACCCGACGGTGGGCGCGAGGTGATCTGATGATTGCCCGTGTGTTTGTAGCAGCGCTCTAACTTTTAGACGGGGTTTTACCAGGCTAAGAGAAGGGCAAACATAGGTGAAGTATTTTATTGGGTAATGGCGACTTAATAGTTAAAATATACAGCAACATAATCACAAAATCGTGTGGGATTCACACATGTTAACCCTCTTGGTTTTCATATTCGCGGGGATAAACATGAATATCCTATCCTCATAAAGAATTATCCTATTAGTGCGTCGTCCTATTATTGCAATTTATGAATTAATACTAGTAAAAATTTGGCAGCTAAACATATTGCATAGCACCTCGCGCCTACCGTCGGGTTACCGGAGCTATTTCAGTGTGTTGCATATGATTCAAGCGTTCCTTCAATTTGGTAGAACTTAACCGCTAGACTAACTGGCCGGGCGACTAAAAGTGGGAAGGAGGGAAACTGCTCAATAAAATTACGGAAAGTAATTTAAACCTTGCCCTAAACACGAATCTTAATCCCAGAATTAACCCTAACTCCAACCCCATTTTTAAAACTAACTCTAATGTCATAATCTTTATTATGGGTCCCATTTGAAAAATGGGACACATATTGTTTTTGTCCGTTTTTTTTTCGTTTTTTTTTGTCAAACGCTTGACAGGCATGGATTGTGGCTCCGACATCTAACAGAAGGGATAATGGAATCCCAATGAAACTTAGTCATTTGTTAGACCACATGGTCTAGATATGCAGAAACCAAAATTTTGGGTAATATACCTAGGGGGATTCCCCTGGGAGGTGAAAAACCAAAACGTTTTTTTTAATTAGCTTTTTTGGGCATAGCACATGAACGGCTGCTCCAATTTTGATCAAATTTGGTAAAATAGTAGTGTGTTAGCCACTGCGTTACCAATTAGAAGAAACTAAATATTTACCTAGGGAAATACCCTAAAAATGAAGATATGTTTCTAAATCAAGATTGTGGCAGGCATGGATTGTGGCTCTGACATCAAACAGAAGGGATACTGGAATCCCAATGAAACTTCGTCATTTGTTAGACCACATGGTCTAGATATGCACAAACTAAAATCTTGGGTAATAAATCCAGGGGAATTCCCTTGATACGTTAAAAACCTAAGCGGTATTTTTTCCAATTTTGTTTAGCTTTTTCGGGCATAGCGCTTGAACGACTGCTTTAATTTTAATCAGATTTGGTGGAATGTAAGTAATTAGTCACTTATTTAACACCTAAGGAAAATAAAAAAATCCCTAGGGAAATACCCAAAAAAATTGGATTTTGTTCTCAAATCAGGATTGTGACAAGCATGCCATTTCACCCCGACATTTACCAAAAGGGGTAAAGGAATCGAAAATAAAATTTGACATTTGTTAGACAACATGGTCTAGATATGCAGAAATCAAAATTGTGGGTGATAATTTAAGGAAAATTCCCCTGAGACCTTAAAAACCAAAACGGTATTTTTTTCTAACAAAATAGCTTTTTACGGAATAGCGCTTGAACAGATTCTCCAATTTTAATCAGATATGGTAGAATGTAAGTGCATTAGTGACTGATTTAATACTTAAAACAAATAAAAAAGATTACCTAATGAAATACCCTAAAAATAAGATTTTTTCCTCAAATCATGATAGCAATATGCATGGCATGGCGTCCCGACATCTACCAGAATAAGTAATGGAATCGCAATAAAAATTTGACATTTTTAAGAGAACATGGTCTAGATATGCAGAAACTATAATTTTGGGGAATAAATCCAGGGGAATTCCCCTGAGACGTTAAAAACCGAAACGTTTTTTTCTAATAAATTATCTTTTTGGGGCATATAGCGCTTGAACGGTTGCTCTAATTTTGATCAGATTTGGTGAAATTTTAGACCATTAAACACTCTGAGTCAATTAATTAAAAGAAAGAAAACATTTACTTAGGGTAATTCCCTTAAAAACGAAAATATGTTCTTGAAATATGATTGTGACAGGCATGCCATATCGCACTGACATACCCAACAAGGAGTCGACAAAACTAAATAAAACTTTAAGAATTGTTACATAACATGACCCACATATGTAAAACAGAAACTTATTTACTAAACCCAGGGGAATTCCTTGAAACTATAAAATCTGGCTATTTTTGAAATTTAGCTTTATTTTACCACCACGCTTAAAAACAAGCTTTAATTCAAAACATTTGTGGTGAAATGTTCGTAAATTTAAGACGTTTATTTTTTTTTCAACTACACATGAAAAAGAAGTTTGGTCTGATAACTATGGGAACCATGCGTTTATGCTTGCAGAAACGAACTACACACTCGGTTTATAAAATACAAATTGTGGTTAGGGACACTGTAGCATGAATATATGGCATACGACTTGTGTTTTACAAATAGTGGTGGTTAAACACGTGGTTGACACTCTCTAGTTTTAATATGCAGTT
>CH001427.1:72546-95451 GCA_000149265.1 Ciona savignyi | reverse complement strand
GACGTGAGATACTGAAAAAAAAACCGGGAAGCGACTGTTTTTTTTGCACCCCATTTTCCATCATGCCCAACGAAACTGCATTGGTGAAGTATTTCATTGGCAAAACGGCAATACTGCGCTGAAGAATCGGCAGACCGGGAATTGGCGCCGGCGACATTTGACATCGATGAATACTGCACTTGCGGGGATAAATTGTGTGGGGAGGGGCTTAGCGTTAACCGGTTGCCGAGGCCTCGGTCCGGGGCTTCGTTGTGTAAAGTATGCATACGGTATGCAGTGAGAGCGCGGTTGGCGAGCACGGCTACAGTTGCTCGGGGTTGGACGATAGAAACACTACATTATATGCGGCAGTACTTGGTCGGGGGTTTGGGAGAGAAAAAACGACACAAAGTAGAAAAAACGTCAACGTTTGCCACTTGATGTTTGGCACTTGGCATTTTCCAACGAAGAAACACGGAATAGAGAAGAAAATATATAATACGCACTGCTACTTCGGGAGAACTTGGAGACATACTCGTTTGTTTAAAAGAATAAAAATACAGTAGCTTTCTCGTGATATAAAAAGGTCTAATAATAACAATAAGGCGTCAATTGCAATAGAGGATGATCGTGCTACAAATGTAGAAAAAGAATACTTAAGTAAAAACCGATTGTAGAGTAACAGGTGTAGAGGAAAAGTGGCGGAGTTGTTTTTTTCTTGTTAGCGCACAATTGAACTTGTTGTGGCAGCTAGGTGGCAGCACCGAGCCCGCGAAAAGGTTGGGGAGTGATAGCACCAAGATATGCAAAAGCGTAGCGATGAGGGAAAACGTTACATACAGGCGTAAGCGACACACACACACACACAGGGAGCGACACGACTACGGCTCTGTCGGCTGCTTTTAAATCTCGTACCACGATTTGGGAAGGAAATAAAAAAACTCAGTTCTCTCCACTAAGGGCGCTGTCGGCATGACATCACTGAATGACAGATGGGGTAGTGACGTCACAATTAGGGGTGAAGGCTTCCGGTTGAGTAAGGGGGCTCCATGGGCACGGAGTGGTCCATACCCAAGACATCTGTGCCCACATAGCCGTGGTCATTGTAGTTTGCCATACCTGCCTCTGAAGTCATCATTTCCCCTAAAATATTTCAAGTTTGTTGGAAGAATAGACCAAAAATACAAATCAATAGCAAAAATTTTTTTATGCTGACATTTATGCCTTCCAGAATAAAAATATAGCCTTTTGCTGTTTGAAATGTATTAGCTCATAACAAACATTACAGCCTCAAAACATATAAAAAGATTTATAACTAAACTAATAAACGTTCCAATTATGAACTACAACCATCATACATGTGAAATGACATTTTAACACTAAACTACTGTGCGCTATAATAATAAATCTACTACCGCGTTTTTATAGCTGTTAGTTATTTTAGATAAATTTGTAAACTACTCGGGTTCAGTGAAAATATATTACTTAGTTAAAAAAAAGTCATTTTTGTATTAAAAATTGTGACTAAAGCTGGGCGCGAGGTGATCTGACGATTGCCCGTGTGGTAACCCCCTTGGTTTTCTAATTCATGGGGATAAACATGAATATCCTATCCTATTTTGAAACACACCCTCTCACCTGGATGGGGACCGAAGTGTTTGATGCCATGGGGGTATGGGTGCTGGGACATGGCATTGGGGTCACCTGGGTTAAGTGGGGTCTGGTGATAGTTGGGGTGGGACGAAGAGCCTGGGTACCCCGGGGTTAAAGGTGGGGGGGCAACGGAACTACCGCTCCGTGATCTTTTGCCAGGCTGAAATGGAATTATATTTTGTTAGTTGGTTGGCTAACAGAGTATAATATGTATCTGAATATAAATTCGTGTTGGAATATTCATTGTTAGTTTTATACTTATATGCTGGAGTATATATGTATTTTAAGAATAAAGTAAACCATTGTTAGTTTTATACTCAACAAGCACTGTCTGGTAGCAAAGCCACGTTAGTGTTGGATTTCATTGCTTACCCGGTATAATGTTGTTATCTTTGTCCAAATTTAATAAGCAGGTTTAGATCATTATTACGTAAAGCAAATGGTACAAAGTGTGAGACACGTCTAAGACATGTTCACCATGTTGTAAATACTAGAAGAACTAAATCAACAAAATATTGGTCTGATCTTAATTATGTGTAATGAATAAAATTTAAAACTTGAATAAAAAATAAATCTAAAACATTTCTCGATTAAAATAGTGTAAGAGCTCCAAAATGTCCAGCTTTTTTTATCTTGTAAAAAAGCATGTTTTTTTTAAAAACCTAACTCAACAAATGCAAACTCCCTGAGGTAATAATTAAGAGGGACAGACGGGGGCATTCGTACTGTGCCGTTAGAGGTAAATATCTTGGATCAGCGACGAACAACTGTAAAAGCATTTGCCAAGAATGTTTTCTTTAATCAAGAGAAAAACCTAAATAACTCAACAAATGCAAACTCCCTGCTCACCTGTCCATGAATGGAGTTGGGAAGTCTTCCTTCGTCCACAGAGGGAGGTTGTTGCATGGTGGACGTGGCAGCTTTCTCTTCATCTCGTCGCTTCAAACACGCCGCTTTTGGGTTCAAGTTGCGCTCTGTCGAATTTATTAATTGCGGGTTACCTCGGACGCATTTAATGAATTACAGTGATGTAAGACTATTGTAAGCTAGCTGAGAAAAATATAGTTGTTTTTGGGGCAAGCAGTTGTATTGTATTTATATAAATTAATTGTATATGATTGCAGGAACATGCCTTCACTCATTAGCATATATGCAAAATCATTCTAAAACGCGTTTTGGAAGGGGCAACTCAGAGAAAAACCATGAAACATTTTAGCAAACGGTAAAAACAAAAGTTAAAATATTACTTAGAAATCAAAATACAAGCGATTTCCTACAACTGACCTCTGACTTCATGTTCAAGACCAAGTATGACTTGCACTGCATGGTGAAGTATGGTGAGTTTGGTTTGCGGCTTGTCCTGGTTCATGTGGATCTGCACCATATGTCCGAGTTCCTTGAATGCCTCGTTAATGTCACGGACTCGCAACCGCTCGCGAGCATTGTTGGCCATCCTCCGGTCTTTTTCTCGCTTTTCCCGTTCTTCTGCGGTCAGATCCTCATCATTATCTTTCGATCCAACACTGATGGAAGCAAGGAAGGGTTAGCACCATCATCAAAGATACTACTACTACCCAGACTACAAGTAAAAAGCACATTTTATTGGGGGAAAACTAAAAGGAGGGAAAGCAGGAAGGCGGGAAGGAGGGAAACTGCACACTAAAATGTATATTAGGGCATTAGAGTTAGTTTTAAACATGGGGTTGGAGTTAGGGTTAGTTCTGGGTTTGAGGTTAATGTTTAGGGATGGGTTAAAATTATTTTCCATCAATTTGGTAAAGAGTTTCCCTCCTTCCCTCCTTCCCGCTTTTTTTATTTTCATTTACAATTATTTCTAACTTATTAAAAATGAGGAGGGAAACAATAGTTTTTAATATTTTTCCGCAATTATTAAACAATTATTTTCAGATTTTCAGATCTAAAATTGAGAATGTAAATATCAACTACATATTTTGTTAAAAAAGTAAAAAGCGATGTAATTACTACAATGGTATTTTAAGTATTTTGGTTTAATTACACTGAATTTGACTTTTTAAAAAAAGCTTAAACGAACTTATAACTTAACTTGGGGCTGTAAAACAAGTAATTTAGCAACTGAGAAAATAAATGTAATGCTGTAATACTACAGAACTGAATTTAAAGCCGCTATAATAAAACAATCAACAAAAAGTATGCGCGCCAGATTGATTAAGTGATGCTAACAAAATACTTAAAACACCATTGCAATCACCTCCTTCTGTCATCTCTATCATCATTAAGAAGATCGTCTTCCTCATCCTTGCCATCTTTGCTCAATGTTGATCTCGCCTGGAAGATTAAAGGATGATTATTATGGCAAGGTGGAAATCATTGTCACTTCAGAGGCCGCCTAAATTTGTAGTTGTGTCCATGGGGTGTTTAACATACATTATCCTGAAAATGAAACTAAAAAGGGGGTAACTATCCTACTAAATTACGAAACATACACATTAACCCTAATGTGCAACACCCACCACTATCGATATGGGATATTTTCACCCAACTAATAGGTTATAAAGCAAAACTTTCAACAAGAAAGTGATTACTGTACTTTTTTTACTTTTGTTTTGGGAGCTCTTTGGATTGGCTTTGCCTTTATGTCAGGATCCTTTTCCTTTTTGATGTTATTCATGATGCTTTCTTCAATGCTGCTTGATCCACTGTTGCTTGCATTGTCCGAGATCGAAGCTTGTACGTTGCCTCCACCTGTGGTTAATAGCTCGTGAATACTAAATGTTGGATAATTGCTGCATTTTGCGAAGTTGTAAACGCAGTGATGGTTTATACGCATATCACGTACCATGACAACAAAAATCACAATTTTACCGCAGACAATAAAACACATTTTTTCCAAAAAATAATTAAATTAATATTAAATAAGAAAACTAAATTACTAGCAACAGGTATGGATTATTTAATTGTTTTTTACTTCTAGAATACCGGTAGTGTTATGTTCATAGCCTGAAAGACAACAAACAAACAATAAGTTGAAAGTATACACAGAACTTATTTTTAATACAATCTAAATGGCAATAACAAAATTCTCAGTTTAAAAATAAAAGTCTCATTTTATTTCAAGACTGATAAACAATAAAAAAGTATACACAGAACTAAACAAAAAATGCAAATAATCAATCTTACTTGGTGAAAATATCGGTCTGTTGGGCAGTCCTGCGCTGGGGGGTTGGTTGAGTGGGTAGTTTCCAGTGTTGCCAGGTAGGTTTCCCGATGCTGTGGGGCTTATCTGGATGATTTAAAAATAGAAACACTGATTTTTGCGGTTGATAGCAAAAAATTAATTTTTTTGTCGTTGATAGCAGAAAATTGTAAAATCCATGTTAATACATGTAATTATAAACATGAATATTAGACATGAGTCTGTTGTAGTAGACTTCAGACAAAAACAGAAATAATAAATCGAAATAACTCCACCATGCAATGAAAATATCAGATTATAGAAGGATCAATTGACGTGTATATGACAGCGCAAGCCCCATGCGCATTGGCGAGGGTTTTGTATTTCACATAATTAGTCTTGTTGTGAGCATCAATATTTTGCTTTATTTGCTCGGGGTAAAATTGAGAGTTTAGTTGAATAATTTATGGCAAATAATTTCGACTTACTCAGAGTCACATGCTAGTCACAGGACACTTTTGAAAATAAAAAGTAATTTTGGCGTCAAGATACACTTACTGGCATGTGCAATTTCAGGGATGAAAAATTAGAAATTTGAAAAGTTGGTTGAATATGATGGTCTGGTATGGGCCACCACAAAAACTCCATTTTCACACTAAAACTGCGGCTTTTGGTGTAAAATCGATAAAACTCTTACAAACAGTCAAATCTTGCAAATTTTTTTGGTTTAATTTTTTTTTATAAATTTTATATTTTTATCCTATCACTTTTTTACGTTTCTAATTTTAGTTAAAATTAAAAAAACATATTTTTAGCCATAGTTTTTTTTTTTAAATACTGTCCAACTGACAGAACATCTTGGGATTAAGAAGGGATTAAAGAACTTTAGGTAATCTTAATCTGCAGGCTTAAATCGGCATGTTTCGGCAACAAGACAACTTTGAAGTTTCCCTGGCATATACACTGCAACATTTTATAGAGGATATAAACACTATAAGCTAAAACGTCTTAGCGGTTAACTGTAACCAAAAACAGATTTGCCTTTTGATCTGATACAGAGATTACTACTGAACTTTTGAACACTAAAAACACAATATTTATGACCAAAACAGTTTAAATCTAGATGCTTTTAATCTCTAAGCAAGACATTTCAGAAAGCATATCTCAATATGAAAATACAGTCTGCTTATGCACAGAGGCACACGCAAAGTAGTGTAGAATACTTGTGTATGCAAACACTACACATTGGAAAGGTACTTTCAACTGTGCTCAAGGGGCATAGATGAGTACATTTGTAATAACTTGTACTTGTGCTAAGATGTGTACCACAAAATATAATTTATGTTTCACCAAGGCAAAGAAGACAGAAAATTGTGGCGATAAAAAACCTACAAAATCTTGTTTTATAAGCCAAAGCAGCCAAGCAGGACTATTTGCAATCAGGATGGTAGCGTTAAATCAACAGTCTAAAAGAGTTATTTTATGTATAACTAGGACAAGTCGTGTACGCAGAAGGGTACAATGTATTACTATTGCATTCCATTCACACGTATTTAGAAAGATAATGCAGTGGGATGGCTTCGTACTGCGTAGTGTTCTTTATTCTATTTAACCCTTGTTGCCTTTTTTGGTTTGTTTTATGTTTAAACCTTTCACGTATCTGTTTTATCCCCCACAGATGTATATGGCAAACTTTTTTATAAAGATGTATAATAATATAATATTTTTTGAAATTCCAGTTCAGACAAACAATAAAAATCTTTACTCACCAATGCTGGGTTAGAATGTGGCATTCTGGAGTATGCAGCAACATCAGCCCCATTTTGTGAGCCCCAAGTTATTGGGGTTTGGGGTGGGTAGTCCATTTGTTGCTGTTGACGGTGCATTTCATTGTGTAAGTCGGCGTGGCCTCCTAGAACGGCTACTACATCGTCCAAGCTCTGTTCAGGATGATTAAAAATATTATGCGGTGAAAATCAATTTGTGGAAACAGATTTAATAAGGGAAGAGATATTAGTTTTCATATACAGTAGATCTGGAGTCTGTGGACACTCGCAAAAGAGTCTGAATGTTGGCAACGATTACAGCTTATGCTTTACTTTACAAAGGAGTAGATGTAAGACCAAAATCGTCCAAACACTTAGAATAGCCACATTTAAAAAATATATCTTTTTTCTTTTGCCATCATCAATTTGTTGTTGAAAAATAATAATATATTCCATTATTTTTTATACAATCCAAATGGCAATAACAAAAGTATTTGTTTAAAAATAACAGTCCCATTTTATTTCAAGACTAGGTTTAATATATATTTAAATTTAGGGAAAACCCACAAAATTGTTGTTGCCTCTAACCATTGATTAATTGTCAGGATAAGAGCATTTCCGTTCAAAAAAAATTTAAAGAAAAATAATTGGAAAAAAAGATTAATTTGTATAATCCGACACTTACAGATGGTGTGTTGTGCTGGTTTGGGTACGACTCAACTGGGTGGGCTCTCCACTGGCTGTTGGGCAGGAGTGGAGAGGGGGTAGCAGCGGGACTGGCTTGGAAACCGGGGTTATTAGCGTACATCTGTGGGAAATTTGGGGGTGTGGGATAAAGTTTCAGGTAGTATACTTTACTTAACAAAGAGGGTGGTATAAAATGTACATCATAAATTATCAGCCAAATATCACATATATTCAGAATGGAATAGACATTCTTACTTGATTTGTATTACGAAGTAAAAAAAATGCATTTTATAATCATGTAACATGCATAAAGGTTACGCCTACTTTATATACAAAAAGAACATGTTATTTCACATGATATTAAATATTTTTATTTAATTATGAGCCTATCTTAGTATGCAATTCGCATTCCTGTCTTCATTACAACCTATTTCATATGTCAGTACCTCATTCATTTGATATGGTGAGGTTATATTTGGATAAGATCCGTGAATTCCAGTTTGCTGGCAGCTGGACATGTGTGGTGAGCTATCTGGCCTGTAATCCTGTAAGGTTTGCAATGTAAACACACTAGAAATATCTTGGCTACTTATTATCTATAGCCTATATATATATCATGTTCTTGTAGTAAATAACAAAGAAATATCATTTTGTAAATGTAATGTGGTACAGGTTACACAAATAAAATGTTGATGTGTATTTGCCACTTTCTATGCAGTATTAAACTACATATTTAAAAAAAGACTTATAAAACACTATATTAAGCATTATTTGAAATGTAAGAGAAGCACAACTAGATTTTGGAAACAATAAACGCACCATTCTTTCAGAGGGATGACAGTGACCATACGCCATGTTACCAGTGTACCCAGGTGACGACCACTCCCCTGACCCATGGATTGCTTCTCCTAGGTACAGAAAAAGAGTTTAATCTGTTTGTCTTTGTGGCCATCCATGAATGCAGGCGTAAACAACCCACTCATTTTAAGCCAGTATAAAGAGCGGGACGGGTTTAGGTTTCAGCAAAATTGCAGGTTACAGATCAGCCGGTATTTTGCCGTTAAAAACTCATTTTGAAGCAATTACCGTAAACAGTAGGAATTATTTGTAATAAAACCGGCGGGATAAATTTAAAAATGTTCTATTTTAACAGACATCTTTTATAGTTTAAGCTTCTTACAATTTTTGAAATACATTTAGCAAACTAAACCTCTTTCATACAACCTTGAATTAATCGTACACACAAATAAATTTAATAGCAATGACATAAAAGTCTAAAACATACCTACTGGTACTTAATCCATTTAATAAAATACCCAACAAAGACTTTAAAATCTGTTTTATAGTGTTTATGTAAACCAGCGAATGATTTTTTCCACATATTAGGTTACCTGGGGTAAATGGGGCTTGGTAAGCCTCATAATCCTCACTTTGATTCGGTCCACGGCGCCTTTTCCCAGCTGTAGTATGCAGAGCAATAAATCAACCACATAATACGTTGTTCAAAGAGATCATGATAATTACAATTCTTTATATTTTATAAACATTCGGTTCAATGTGTATATACTTTATTTTACAACAGTTGACTTAGTTTTAGCAATGGTGCATCGAATAAGAAGTCAAATAATCTCGAGTTTGAATCCAAGTGCTAGTAGCTGCCCTTTACATGGTACTGAATGCACTTTGCAAAGCCCAGTTTTCGGTAGATTAAACAAAAACTGAATCACAAACTAAAACCATATCCAACAACAAACTGTAACAGATCCAGTAAACCGACTGTGGGCATGTGGGCAATACTTCTTAAGATTCCTATCCTTAAAGCTTCTAGTATTTAAAAAGTCAATAAGCACTCGTTATTAAAATACGGGAAAAAAAGTTAAGAAATAGTGTTTGAATGTAATAACACTTACAATGCAGTACACTCTGTAATTTTAAACTCTTAATTTGATTATTCTTAGTTACATGCTATAAAATAGAGTGATCAACCCCTTTACTACTTCAGCTACACATGTTTCGAAAGCCTGCCATAAGACCTTGATACCTTGTTTGTGAATATGTAGTTACTAAAGCTACATTTTAGAGGCAATAAAAGTAATATATTATGACATGTAGTGTTAGTTTAGTTTTAGTTTATTCATTTTTGCCACAGTATTAAAAAATGGCAAATGAATCAAATTACAACACAGGAACAGGAAAAGACGGCGAAACGATCTCTATTGTTAAATCTAATGATACAAAGCGAAAAGAAAAATACTTTGCTTACATGCATGTACTTCGGGCTGTCTTCTCTTGTTAGGGTAAGGGTTATTGTTATTGTTGCTGCTGTTTGGTGAAGAACTATTAGGCCGGTGCAGATTCAACATTGCGTTTTGCTGAGATATAAATAATTAATTTTAGTTACAGGATCAGTACTTGAAAAATAAAAGGCCTTAGATGTTTTTTTAATAACAGATTCTAATTAAGGGTTAAGTTTCGATAACAAAGTACTTTCACACGTTTTAAAGTGGTAGGTGGGTAGCGGTGACCATACATCAAAGCTTTTATCTTTTGTAAAGTTGAGGATAGGCCTAAGTGGCTTCTTTTTCATAAAACCTTAGCCTGAAAACGAGGTGTTAGGTTGTGTGTATATAGCCACAATGGAAGTTTCTGTGGTTTTTGTAGCAAGCTTTAACAAAGAAAAGGAAGACAACTAAGTGTAGAATGGTGATGAATAGAGGCACAGGTGGGAGTGAGAGTTAAAAAGCTGCTGCCTTAGATAATAGCACGGTTACTGCCGGCTTTTAAGTGCCACAAATGTAAGTTAAGCTTCAGGGATATGGCAGATACGCTACAGTGAATACAAACGCTTTCTTAATGATGAGTCAGTCGCTTACGAATTGCGTCTCGATTCTGGATAACAGCAGAGAACGATGAGAGAAAACTGCGCATTTAAATCGGCTTGAAAGGGATAATATTCGCGACTCTCTCTTTTATCTCACGTAGGAGCGTACGAGTGCCATCTGCGCGCCGGGCCGCGCTCGTTAAGCAAGCAGAAAGGAAAACAAACACGTCGCCGTGCTTTGCTACTTACTAGGCGGAAGGTTCGTTTATCATGTCGGCTGGTGGGATTCGCAACGTTGCCGGGACAAATGCAGAGTCGTTACACTTGGCCTAACCCGCAAGGCGAAGCGGAAATCGCGACTTTTCAGATTTCATGTGACCACTGAAGCGTGCGACAGTGGCACCACGTATGTCTACCACGCGGTGTCGCGACGGCGCGCATATATTGGTATTCAACACGTTTCATCATCAATGGCGTTTCAAAACCACCGTAAAAAATTTATCCCGGCGATAAAACGGTCCCTTTTAAAACGGCAATAGTGGTAATTAAAAATGACCTTTTTTAAACAATTATAGGCAGAATCGAAAATCCAAATGTACGTGTAGAATAGCTTTATATAATCCGCATTTTTTTCTCTTCACGTTGTCGAATTGACAATAGATTGGCGCGACAAAGCACGAAGTAGAACACCGGTTTCGGTTTCCTGTCGCGCGCAGGCTGGGTAAATGGACATTATTAGCAAAACACTAGGCGGGGAAGCGATGGGCGGTCCATACAGTTGTAAGCGAGGCGCATTAGCTTTTCCGTTGTACATGGTCCATTGTCAAATAAACGGGAAGGGGTTAAGAGGTCTGTCTGAAGGACGAGCTGAGCGTATTGCTCTCATGCTATACAACCCATCGGCGTGTGAACGAGCAATAAAACCGATTTCCTGGCTTAGTATAGACTCCATTGCAAGCGTCGAGTGAAGGATAATCGATATGGCACGCTTCATACTCCTACTACCGTGTAAACGACGCTCGGCCATTTACAAATAAACAGATTTGATTTTCAATGTTGCACACTTACCTCTCTGGTGTAGCCGTAGGGTCCTGGTGTCATGGGGGGTTTCCCTGAAATTTCAAAACAGGTTGAAGACTGGTTCACATCGGCAAGACGCATTTCACAGAGCGGGAAAACACGACAAGCTATATTTAGTATATCCCTGTCCAAACCAAGTGTATGTCATTAAAAATTCATAACGTATATACAGCTACTGCATTCCTTTCCCTTTGATACCGATCTGCTTGTATTTGTCACGACTGACGACCTTATACGCTGATACGTTCTTTATCATTTAGACTGAAGAATGTTCGCGATAATTAAAACTACGTAATCCAAATGGCGTAATCGACAGAAATACTCTCTCCTGTTGAAAGAATCTATTTTCACGTAGCAAAATTACAGAAATATCTCATCTGGCTGGCGTTTAAAGAGCTGCTCTACTTGAATTAAAACTAGCTTTGAGTTTCTGCGAAACAGCAATAAAGCCTCTTGGCGGTGTGAGCGCGATAGAAGAATGAAGCAATGCAGTATGGCTGCAATTCCCGGTGGGCAGTTTTAAAGCGGAGAAAGGCAGAAAACAATGGCCAACCCGCGGGAGACAACAGCAGGTACTAATTGCACCAGCGCGAGCGTATTACTTTCATTGAAAATTACCTCGAAACGAGCCGCAACGGCACGAGCGCAAACAAACGGTATCAACACAGCAGAGGGCTCTGGACGGCGAGCATTCAAAGTAGCGACGAGACGTTTAAACTGAAGGAAGTGCTTAACTGCTTAAAACTGCGACTACCTGCAGAGTCGTTTTTAAAAGTCGGGATGATTACTTGTAAATTGTTTAGCTCAGTTGCAAAGCCGAATACCTGCAAACGGAGACACCTTCAACTACTACAATGAGTATCCTTAAAATACGTAGCAACCCTCGTAATGAACTCGCACTCGTTCCGTGATGTCGGTACGGCCAACTGCACACGTCATTTAAGTTCGTCAGCTAGAACACGCCAATGAACACTTCTTTCAGTGTTCGTCCATATCAACCGCAGCGTACGTATAGATGCGTGTGGTACGCGACCACACAGAAAGACAATAAAACTGATGGATCCGATCCACAAAGATCCTATAGTTGGTTAGCTTACGTACGTGTGCGCGTGGGTTTCATCACATGTACAATATTTTTTTTTAAGTTCACAGTTCATTATTTTGATATTTTCTTCCGAGCAAAAATGCGTCACCTGTCATTAGGAAATCGGGGCCGATATTTAAAATCAAAGTTATATGCGACGCCCGAAAACAATGGTTACGGATGTGAGAAGAAACAAGATAAAACCGAGGAAGAGCGTAGCAACGATGACGCTTTATAGACAGGGAATTTCGGAAAAAGCTGGTATTTTTAACGGATAACACTGCTGTTATCTGAATTTATGTATGTAGAAAAACCATTGTTGTTAATAGCGCTTACAAAACTTGGTGTGTTCCGACCAATTTTGATGTTTAGTTACCATGGTAAAATACCACCGCTAGTATTTCATCAAAAAATAGGCTACACATAAGAGAGAACGAGTTAATAAGGACTAACTGCAATATCTAGTACGGACCAATAACCGCAGAGTCCAAAAGCGGCAACGGTAAAGGGCATCTTGCAAGTCGTGTTTGATCTCGGCGAAGTCGTATGCTCGTTCAAAGTTTTGCGGTCGGTTACACGACCCAGCCTGGAGAATTCACTGACAGGTGGGGAGCTGAATTACTCAGAGTCCCACGGGAGAGCACTTGGCTCGGGCTTTAAGACTAACTTCAATGCGCTTTAATTGTCGCAGTTTCCTTGGGCGTCTCCGTATAACTTAATAACCAGTACTGCGATATAGAAGTTAAATAGCAAGAAAAGCGATAACCACGTTTGCTAATAATTATCCAGCGCACTGTTTGAATCGGTTCCAACGATCCTTATCTAAACTGCCGGAAATAAAGTCGTCGGCGCTATGGGAAGATGCGCTGTTTTTTAACATGCGTCCCAATACGAATTTTGAACAAACAATTTTTTACTTAATTTTTTATCTTTTCGGCGGCGTTAGCAATGCGGTTATTGTTTTATATTGTTGTATTGTTTTATTTTAACACCTATAACTTGATATATTTGCCGGTTTACGCGGCTGCTACATGGAAATATCGTTCCGCGTCGTCGCGCTGACCGGGTAAACAACAAGATTAGAAATTCTTTGCGGCCGATTTTCTTCCTCGCGCCTTTAAAGAGTTTGCAAACAAAAAGGCTGAGCCTCGTCCTCGATTTCTTCACAGAAGATTTGCGGGCCGCGAGAAAGAAAGGTGTTTAATATTTGAACCGGATGCTGACAATAAAAAGAGAAGCACGACGAGGCTTTGTGCGAACTCGCACTTAAAACGTGCTAACTCTTATCAAATGTTGCTCGCGCTTGTTGTCGCTTTCAAAGCCAACTGTAGGTCCTATCAATCAGCTGCAACCCACTGAACTAAACTATAAATCAGCTAAAATATTCCCACGCTAAAAACATAACAAAAACTAAATGTTTTGTTTTTAAAATCGATTTAAATGTGAACGCAAAAGTATTCAGAAATTATAATCATTGTTGATAGTTGTTAACAATCTCTAAAAAGGCAAAATATAACCATAAAACGGGATCTGACTATACATTTGTGCTTGTTAACTGTAAGCTTATTTCCAAAACAATAAAGCTTACAAGTAACAGGCAGCAAAATTGACAATATCGTAATATACTTACCACTAGGTCCACCAGGCTGTCCAACCACAACGTGGGGCTTCGGGCAGCAGGGTTAGTTACAGTGTTCGGGTAGTTCTAAATACAAAGGAAAATCTTGTATGCAAAGGAACTACATATATAATTCACAATCAACAGATCCAACGATGCAGCAAGCATTTGTAAAGTGGATGTATGTAAAAACACTAATATTGTCACAATAACATAAGTTTGGTTGGACAATTGTCCAAATTAACAATTTGGTATCTCTGGTACAACAATGCCGTTCTGCACTCAACACATTTAGTACATTGAAATAAATCTATCCATTGGCCTAAACCATTTTGGCATGTCTATATAAAATAAGCTATCACACTTGAATTGATTACTAAAGTAATCCATCACTGATGGTTTGTTTAAAATTTGGAATAACAATTCTAAATGTAAAAATATATTAATTAATTTTAATACAAAAATCAGATTATAGGGAAAAGATCACATCACAAAAATGTAATTTTAGTGCTATGAAATGCCAGACACAAATCAATTACAAAAATTCTTTAATTAGACAGAATTTAAAAGAAAAAACATGACAAGGATGTGTTTCTACAAAACAAAACTGTTAAATCAAAATTCCAACCTATTTATTTTATCCACCCCACCGTTTATGACTGTTGGGGTACATATTGTCATAATACAACAAACGCACAGCAAGTTTATATTTTTTAAACAAACGTAAACGCCTAGCAAAGTTGTTGATCTATATATACAATAGGCCATGAAATCTAATTGCAACATAGTCTTTTACTATGCATACAATCAGCAGTTTAGTTCCCATAAAATCTTGTAATATTGATTTTAAATTTTTTTGTATTTGATTTTATAATCTTGTATATTAAATTGATTTTAAATTTTCTTGTATTAGATTTTTAAATCTTGTATTTGATTTTAAAATCTTGTATTTGATTTTAAAATTAAACAAAAAGTTGTATACCGTTGGGGAACTGTAGCTTTCTCTGGGTGTTTCCGACTGAGCTGACCAACCTAAAGAACAAGAAGGTAATAATAAATAAACCATGCCAATTACAACTCCTTAAAAACATAGTATATACATAATAATACTATCTAGAGATATGGATATTAAGATATATAATGAATCGTGATTATGTGCGGTTTCAGTAATTTTTCAGTATAAAATTAATAGAAATATGTGGTATATATCTAACCAGTTCTAAAAGTTTTTTAATAAATGTAATAATACCGGTATTAATAAATAGCTGATTAAATTACATAATTTATCAAATATAAATTGCAAACCATAGACTTAATAGTGTGAAATGCATATAAAAATAATATACCGGTAAAATCCTATCAAAAAATTAACAACTATATTCACTATAAACTTAGTTGTACATTCTTGCATAAATAGGGCCAAAGCACTTATTAAGTTTCTTACGGAAGTAAGAAGTATCAAGTTACTAAAATGAAGGAAAGTTGACACAGAATGAAATAAGGGTTTATGACAGGAGACTGACAGGTATTGCTGGTGGAATTTGCCACTAGACCAGTTCGGTACACAAACTATCTTTCTCTGTGACTTTTGAAGGAGGAGGTTTCTACGCCACTATTTGCGTAGCATGATTCGAACATTATTTACACAGGTGGTTTACAGATAATTCAAACTGCCGGTCCACCCACAAGCAACGCAGTTTTATAGCCAATAATAAGGTTTAAAATTGGAATAAATGCAAAATCCAACAAATTTGATTGACACATTTCTATTTTTAACCCAACCAACTTTAATTAGCCCATTGTAAATAAAAAGAAATATAGTTTTATATAAAAATTATATTTTTATTTCGTCAAAAATACCAGAATCAGGCGCTCATACAATAGATATATTGGGAGATTTCATATATACTATAGTTTATTATACACCGCATATATATGTAGTTACAAAGTTTGACATAATTACCAAAAAAGCTTGTTATTTCATCGATCAAAAACCTCATTAATTAGCTTTAAAAGCGGTTGTTTCACTTTAAATATTTTTTTGCCAATTAACAACCCCACACAAAAAGTGGATTAAACAAGCCAATTATGGAAGCTTCAAAACCCGGACAAAATTTGACAAAAGGAAAAAACAGATCAAACAAAAGTACCTGAGGAATCTGCATATGACTTGTTGGTGTAGACATTCCCATGACTGGTATTTTCTATTCCGGATATTGAAGAACTTTTTGATGAAAACATTTATTAACTTAAACTGATTACATTAAAAACCATAACAAACACAGTACCTAAACACTGGCCAGACAGCTTGGTTTAGAACATTTGCAACATTTAGGTTAAAATATGACATCTCAGAAATATATAAAATAATAAACCAATACTTATGCTGTCAAGGTAACTACTGCTTTATTTTTTGGTATGAAGACAAACTGCTAAATGTATCAACATGAATAATTACACTATATGCTTTTTCTAACTTTGCCTTAACTTGTTAAATTTAAATGTAATGCTTCGATGGTCTATAGTTAATATAGTCCTTATAGGACTGTTTACAATGACTTAAGGCTTTAACAAAATTAGTTTATTTTTATATAATAAACCTATATTTATTCAACTTATGCAAAGATTATAAAAAGAGCTACGATATTTTAATCCAAACGAGGCAACTAATTTGGTGATTACTACCGGTACTGTTTAGTTGCTTCTTAGATTAAGAAAAATAATTTTTTTATTAAAACGTAGGAAATTTCTTATTGAGATATAAATAAAAACAACAAATATCTACATAAATATTAAAAAATCTATATAATTTTTATTTTAAAAATCTTTAACATATGTGTTGAGTACAAGTGCAAAGTACTATCCCAAGAGTAAGGCACGGTTTCATTTGTCTGATACTGAAACTTTTATTGTAGTAAAGTGCCTGCCTTATTAAAACTCTTGCACTCTGACGATATATCAGATTATAGCGGTGTGATTGCAAGAATCTGATACCTTGAAATAGCACGGGAAAGTTGCATGTCGAGACGCTTGTTTTTGGGAGAAAGGCTTCTAAGGGAACTAAACAGAAACTTGAGCTCTAGGCAATCAGTCCCTGATGTCCATGAATGAAATGCAAGTATCAGGTAAAATAGAGGCAATTCATTTCCTCAATTAATTGCCTTTGCGGAAGTCATTAAAAACCAGGTTGAGAGTTTTTCGTGACACCACCAAGCTCATACTACGCCGGTACGTCATTGAGGTCCCTATTTTTATGCGAATCTTGACATACAAAGAGACTAAATTTACCATAATGAAAATTTAGGCTCTGGAGTGGCTTGTTAAATATTTCCGTTTTATGTCAAAAATTCTTTAAAAGTTTGATTAAAAATTTAGAGATAAACCCAACAAAATAATAAAAAAGCTGAATAACTATGCCATACACTAAGCACACAGATACTAAAATATATTGCGAACAAGCAGTTTGACAACATGAGTTAAAACATTGCAAAATACATTACCGGTATACAAGCCTCAGTTTATTATCTTATACAAGACAAATAAAAACGTAATTTGCTAATTAAAATTTAAAATAATAATAATTACTATGATACATCAAGTAGTTAACACAATATCGCAACATCAATTCACAGAACTTGGCCAAGAACCGTTAACAAAATAATAGAATCAGGCTAATGTCTATAGCAGTAGTCTCCTATAAACGCTGTAATACATTTAAACATTCGAGTCGGTTTTAATTTAGCAGTAAGTTAAAATGTTTAACATTTTGTGCTGTATAGTAAAACACTTTTAACAAACCCAATAACGGCAAAAGACCTACGTACGTCTAGAAGTAAACTGAAGCAAAAATACGGAAACTTTTCTTTATAGAAAATTTGTAAGAACAGATACAAGCAAGATCGCATATCCTAGAATGCACATATTTAATTTATTTTTTACTATAATTCCTCCGTTGTTAATATTACAATAGGTAAACATTAATGATGCGATATATGTAATATTCTTGATGACCAAGGATAAAATAAAATACTATAATAGCATTTATTATTTGAGAAAAGGAAGTGGCACTACAACACGAAAGCTATGCCGAATAGGGGGTGAGGCTGACATTGCCTGACTCGAAGAAACGTCTTACACCTCGGTGCAATAGCCCCGGTAACACATATTTTTTCTAAATCACGGGTATATTAATACGGGGATGAACATGCATATCCTATCCTACCCCGTTGATCTAAGGTTTTGGCGAAACCGGTTAATTGCCTTGCCCGAATACATAACCAACTTCCATGCGGCCAGTTCTCGATATCCAACCCTTGGGCTAAAAGGAGACATTAACCCGCCAAGCTAAACAATAGTGATTTTCTGATCTAATTCTTTCCGAGTATGATTACTATAATTTTAATTTTGTATTTCACTATTTGAAAAGCATCAATCTAATGAAACTTTTGGAGTCGTTTAGTTTTCCAGTCCAGTATCCGCCTTAAACATTGTCGGGGTGAAAATTTGATATTTTCAAGCGTTTGGATAAAGCGGAAATAAACTTTAAATTCTACCTTAACTCGTAAATAAATATTTATATATATTTATAATTGAAAAAATTAACAACTTAACCTTTCTAATGTGTTTTAACGTATGGCAGTTAAAGGGTGATAAAACGAACCAAAGTGTTAAACGTTTTTTCCCCAAAACCCCCCACAAATGAACACTGATACCCATTTGCAACTGTCATTTTTACAAACCGGCATTAAATAGAAATAATAACCCTACACAAACAAACCACTGTGTTGCTGCATTGGATCGATAGCCGAGAAGTAACTACTGGATCGGCATTGCGGCCACTTACGGGTCAGATTTCAATTATCGTGGGCTGGATTGCTCAGAGTAAAACGTATATCGTATATACAATAGAGACCGTGGGACTTTCTGGTTTTAAATCAGAGTTGTGGACCATGCAGGAAATCATTGAAATTGTACCGACCACTCAACTGCGCGGTTGCGTTCTTAGCAACGCACTTTGATCCCAATGAATTAATGGCCTAACTAAATCAAAAAGGATACACAATGAAATCGCTTTGGCAATCCGACAAAGTGCACATTCCGCACATGCTATATTTGACCACCACAATTCTTGCAATAAGGTCCTATGATGATAGTTTATTATTCCCACTCTGTTGTGATGGGTAGTTTATCCACTATGTCCACGACCGATTATCGCCGTGCTATACAACACAGATGACCATTTTTGCGCACTTCAAATAAAATGGCCGTCTCAGCCGAACCAGAATCAAACGTTCACACGCATCAGCATATTTTGATGTATTCCGTGTATGAGAATTTTGGGCGGAGATGACTGTGCACTCGTAATACATGGTTTAACGTCGATAGGGTTACAAGGAGAAAATATTTTGCTGTTAGTATACGATGGCGAGTTGGTTAATTGCGGGTACAAAAACAATGCAGCAACTAGTTGGATCGGAAACCGAACAGCAGCCGCTCTGTTTCAGAGAAGCAAGCGAAAAACATGGCGTTCTTATCACCAGGCATAGTAAAGCAACACAGGGCGACAATACACACTCATTATTTCATATTTTTTTAAAGACGCTTGTGTAATCAAAATATTATTATAGAAGAAAACCGATACGATATGTACAATAAAATAACAGGCGACGATTAAACACGATCAGCAGCTTGTGGATTCGAATTATTTACACAAAACTAACAGGAACATATACCGGGGCTTAGGGTTACCTTATGTACATCAATATTTTTTGAATATACAGGGAGTATATGCGGTAGAAGGGAATAGCAGGCCCTATGCAATGATATCCTGGAGTATAATGGAGTTGGCGTGTTAGTCGCTGTCGGAATCGTCCTTGTAGCGCATGCGGCGAATTTGGGCAAGTTTTTGCCTCGCGGATTGGAGTTCGCGTTCTTTCCGTAAAATTTCCTCTTGTGCCATCATCTCTTGCGCAATTCCGCCGACGAGTCGCGAGTTTATGACAACTTCGACCTCGTCATCGGAGTTGGCCGATTCGGAAGCCGCTTTGACCAGGTCCTCGGACGCGTGCTTTACGGCGTTTCCAGCGATCTATCGCCATTTTTGATCACAGATGGAGAAGGAAAGGGAGCATGCAAACAAAACTTGGTTAACTGGGAAAAATACCGCAAAATTTCAAACTTAAATTACAAGTGCAAACACTTTGAAATCAAATTTAATCAAAACACTGAAAACAAATCATATAATCAACTCGAAAAAATAAAAGAAACAAATTAAATCTCATCAAAACTCATGCTAACACCTGATTTGATTCTGAAAGCTCATCAACAAATCTAAGTTGGAACTGAATCTGGACAGGCAAACTGAAGTCTGGCAAAATTAAAACAAAATTGAACTGATTAGAAATCAAAATTAAACTGATTTATAAAGGGAAGGGTGAGGCGGTGGGGGTTTATTAGTCTTGTCTATTTTTTCTGAGTCATCTCGTATTTCTTTTTGCGGATTTTGAGCAGCTGAGATTGGGCATCCTTTAACTCTTTCTCTTTGGCGAGGATGGCCTCCATGGCTTGCATCTCCTGCGCTATCCCACTCACGAGGCCACCCGCTAATTCTACTTCTGGCTCCTCGGCCTGAACTTCGAACGAGGCAGACGCGGACTCCACGAGCATCTGGGTGGCCCGGTTCACGGCCGTGCCCGCAGACTGACCCAAAATTTATTAAGCGTTAAGGTGAGTTTACTAAGTTATCTGGTGCCAGGTTTATACAACTTTGGGAATAAAATGTGGATAAGTGCAGCTTTCGTTGATTGCAATTTTAAATTTAAATAAAAAAATTCTAAAAAGAAAGATGTATGCTGAAATATATAATTTGGTTCTATAAATTGCTGCTTTTAAACTATAGCTGGCGGATTAAAGTGCTTGTTGCAAAACCCACCTGCAAGCGTTTCATATTCTCACTGTTGGGGTCTGCTTTCACTTTGCAGGCCACCAACAACTGGGCTGTGGACGACGCAACTTGTTTCGCCGATGTCACCAATTTCTCCTCGCTTGCCTCGCCCTGCACAGCTTGGTTTGCGGCTTCGCACAGGTTGCCAGTGGCGCGTGCCACCATCTGTGCTGCGGAAATGAGGCCCTGGGACCACTGGCCGTCATCGTGCCGCATTGCAGCTATAGAACCAACCTAATAAAGAAAAAGATGATAAGTTAAAAGCAGTGAAACAATGCTTAAAGGAGCTGGATGCTTTGCTTTAAAAATAATGGTAATAGTGTTAAAAAAAACGTTGCAATCCGGTTACTGGAAAATGATGATAACAATGTTAAAAAAAAACGTTGCAATCCGGTTACTGGAAAATGATGGTAATAATGTTAAAAAAAACGTTGCAATCCAGTTACTGGAAAATAATGGTAAAATAGTAATGATATAAAAGGTTTAAAAAAAAAGACGGCAACATACTTTCCCCTGCAACACAAGTTCTTTCTGAGCAGCAGACGCAGCCTTGACGAGTGCAGTGGTTGCCGTGGCGATTGACTTCGCCGCTTCAAGGATTTGTTCTTCGAAGTTCAAGCTTTCATCGGCTTGCTGTGAATCGTATGAAAACATGATTATAAATTACAATAAAAATATTCATGATATGAGAGAATCATGTATGAGCTTAACAAGACCAACAATATAATGTTTGTAGCAATTTAGAGGCAGTGGTGAGGCTGGTTTAATTGATTTCTTATATGAGGCTGTCTGATTTAAAACATGTACTGTGTTTCACGGACCATTAGGCATAACAGATTATAAGGTGCACAATCAAATTTGGAGAAAAAAGGATTTAAACTGCAATTACCCGTGTGTTAACCCCCTTGGTTTTCCAATTCACAGAGATAATCATGAATATCCTATCCTATCCTATCCAGTTATATTTTAAGCATCGCCCCAAATACCTTAGGCTTCTTGCGTGGCCTCAGTTGAGCAAGTTTCTTTGCAGCTGCCTCGATGGACAACGCAGCAGCAAGCAGTTCTTGCTCAGCGATGACATTCGGATCGTTAGGATCAACCCAGTCTGTGCCTGGCAGTGGGGAAGATGGGTGGAAATTATGTGATTTTGTTATTCATACAAAAATATTTGTTTATTCCAAAGAGCAACGCAGAAGCAAATGAAAAGTGATTTGTCAGATAACCCTTGATAGTTTTTTAACCCAGTTATCCACAAAGACTAAGCAAAGTTTGAGACTTTGTTTGCCTAAGTATAATCATGCAAGACCATGGATATAGTCTGCCAACCTTCCAGATTCAAATATGCCAACCCTTGCATATGGACTAAAGGACACACAAATGTGCAATCTTTTAAACCAACAAAAATGTATACCAATCTTTACCTTTCATACTTTCACCAGATCTGACAAGGTTGCTCACTGCTGTAGCTACGTTCTTCGATAGAGGATTGAGATTCTTTTTCAAATCATTGTTGCCAGGTTGTTGGCTCGTTAACAGTACGTTGCTTAGAAGGCTGACGTAAGCTTCAGCAACTCCAGCGCCGAATTTGAGGGTTTCCTTCTGCTGTACCTGGTCGTCTGTGCTGGCAGCTGAAGCCTGGTGGTAAGGTTCAGGTTTAGTTGTGATATTTCGGTTATGGTTGTAAAGTGATATGTGGACAATACTCCAACCCAGTGGAATTTAGTAAAATTTGCATAGTCTTGAGTGAGATGTGCACAGTAGGAATTCCTGTCCAGCTATTCATACAATAGGATTTCAGTATTGTGTACGTGGGTACACTTGGGCTTTCCTACCCCAGTGAAAAGGATACAAATTAATTACATCTCTTCTGTTAGACTAGTTCATTATATAATATGGCATAAAATTATTTTTTATAACCGGAAAATGATAAAAATAAAGATGAAAAAATTACAGTATATTAAAAATACTTTTATCTTCCTCAAAAGGTAACTTAAAGCTGCCATTTACCCTGCAAATATGGATCATATCGAACACGGCTTTTCTCCCCATGTTAGCGCATACAATCATGTCTTCCTGGCGGCAGAATTTGCCGGCAGCCACAGCCTTCGCGGTGGATGGTC
>CH001427.1:58047-71057 GCA_000149265.1 Ciona savignyi | reverse complement strand
GACTTGCCAGATGCATCTTTCGTTGAGTTGATGAGGTCCGCTAGAGCTGATGCGACGTCTCTCACCGCGTTGATCAGTATCACCTGGTTGAAGGAAACGTACAGAATGCTCAAAATTTTGCTTTTATATGGTAAAATTTAGATTTTATAATTTTGCGTTCATATGCTAAAATTTTGAGTTCATATGCTAAAATTTTGAGCTTATATGCTAAAATTTTGAGTTCATATGCTAAAATTTTGAGTTCATATGCTAAAATTTTGCGTTCATATGCTAAAATTTTGCTTTTATATGGAAAAAACGCACAAACAAGAATGCCCTGATATACCACAATAATGTAGTCTTGAAATTTAAATCCAACTGTATATATTCTTTTTTGTGACTTGGTGGTAGCAAATTAAAAATGATAAATTTATAACTTAAATAACTGCATAACAATAGTGGCAGGGGTTACCGGCAAAACCATTAGGTTTATTCGTTTCTATTTTACATAGATTATAAAATAATTGTTCTGCAGTATTTAAAAAAACCATCAATAAAATTAGGCAAAACTATTTTAAAAAATATCATCCAAACCCTATCCTGCTATCTCTACCTGTGTATCTGGGTCATCAGCACCCAAACTGGACGCCCCACTCTTAACAACATCGGCCAATTTGCTGATTGTCTGTGACGCAGATTGAGCAGCTCCGGCCAGCTTTTCCTGCCCACCGGCAGCGCCAGCCACCAGTTGTTTGGTGTCCTCCACTAAAGCCTTTGCCGTTGCCAGTATGTTTTCTCTGAAAGAGTGTGGGTATTAAGATTTAGAGCAAAAATGGCAGCTATGAATGCCAATATGCTTTACACATACACCCTATTTTACAACCATTATGATCGGCTAAAAAATAAAGCCCAAACACCCCTTTTTATATATAAAAAAACACTTTACCCCCCAAAAATATAAGAAACACTTAACGCCCCCCCCAAAAAACATTTTAATTGCACAGCAAAAAAGTAAAACATTTTTCAACAACGAGAAATCGCCCACCTGTGTTCTGCGAAGGATTCATTGTCAGATTCAGGGTTGAGTGCTCCTGAGGTGACGAACATGAGGGTGGTGTCCAGGTCTCCGATGATGCCCTGTACCTTGGTATGCGCGTTGATGCATGCCTGTGTGCCACGCCCTCCTTCTTGTAACGATGACATCACGTACGACACCTGGGGGGAATTTTTTTTATATCGGCTGTAATTTTATACCTGGAAGGCATTTTATGCATTTTTGACCTTTTATATTGGATGTAAAGTACATACATAGGTGTAAACATTGGATTTTAAAAAGTCATGTACGCCCCGACAAAAATGGCGTTAATAAATTATGTGCTAACGTATGCAAATGTCACTTTGTATAAGCCTATCAAACGTACATAGGTGTAATTATTAAAGTAAATATGTGTAATCATTGGATTTTAATTTCTTTAGATTGGTGCACACTAAATTTAACAAGATTGGCAGTTAGACACCTCATTTTTGGCGGGGTTAGCGCATTAAGTTAGTGGGGTCTGCAACGGAAATTTAATAGGGTGTTTACACTAAACTTGTAAGATTTTAGCTTTAGCAACGCAGGATTTGTGAGATAAAATCTGACATTTCATTCCATGGCATACTATAAGCGACACAGTTCAATTTTTTACATTAGATCAGCTACGTATGAGTTCATCTATATACGGAAGTGACGTAAGTCGCGGCGATTATAAATCTGTTTAGGCATTGTCTATAAAAGCATCTTTAGGAGAAGCCAAACTTTCAGGGAAAATCTTCCCACCTTCTCATTGATGTTCTTGCAAGCATCCTTCAGATCCTTCTTGGAGTGGATGTCCCTGGGATTGCTCTGCACCATCCCGGATGCGGTGACCAGCTCCTTGCAAGCTTCACCAAGATCTTGAATCGATCGCTTTATGTGGTTGCTAACCTGTTGGCGATTTCAACAATGAAAAAAATCCAACGTTTGTTGCCTCATTATTCAGACATTTATTTTTAATTTTAGGCGGTAAGTGTAACTTAATTTTATAGTTTCTTTGAAGCTATATATTTAAGAGTACAATTTAGTAGTAAAAAAGATGTTTAGTTTCTACTTGATGTACCCAAGACCAGTTACGAACGTGAACAGGCGCACCTTGCATGGGAAGTCAAAACAATATGCTAAATACTCAAAATGTTAAAATGGAAAAAAACGAACTAGACACTAACCATTTAGTAGTTTATGATCTATGCACCTTCTGTAGTAAATTTAAGAAATGCAAGAGTGGCGCACCTAGCTAACCTTTGCGGCGCACTAGTTGAGAAACACTGGCCAAGATTAAAACGGCGGACCAATTGAGAAACACTGAACTTTACCATATATGAGCTAACTATGATTCACTAAACTTAGGATAGGATATTCATTTTTATCCCCGTGAATGGATAAACCAAGGGGGTTAACACACGAGCAATCGTCAGATCACCTCACACCCACTGTCGGGTTACCGGAGCTATTGCAGTGTGTTATATATGATAGACACGTTCCTTCAATTTGGTAGAACCCATTAATCCGCTGGGTTCAGGCAATGTCCATAAAGTGCTTTGCCAGGACAAAACCCACTAGCTAGTGACCAGTTTCGCACCTGCAACCTTTTAATTGAAAGGCGACGCACTTAACCGGCCAAACTTACCTCGTTGGAATCAGCGAGGGAAGCGGCGGCAGCTCCATCGGATGCGAGCTCTGTGAACTCCCCGGTGACCTTCTTCGCGAGCGTGGTGAGCTCGTCGGGTCGCGTGTTCATCGCCATGCTCATGTCGCTGCTCGTCACCACGATCGCCCTGCAGTGCCTCATTATGGAGGTCTGGTAGTCGGCGAACGTGTCGTCTTCCCCTGCTTGCACATTGCTGTGCAGGATCTGCGTTGGGAGGGATGGATTGTGTAAAACAGCGGAATTATAACTGTCGAAAAAAACTAATTTTTTTTACAAACAGACAAAAATAGATTCTTAGAAAAGTTCATTGCTGAACTTAAGTAAATACAAATTTGGTAAAATACAAAATTCATTGTAAATATACACACAGACCAACAACTACCATAGAATCAGGAACTCACCGCAGTGGCAGAGCTGATAGTGTCCACCATACCGGACATAAGAGCTTCAGGTGCTTCCTGGACTGATTTAAGGAGATCCTCGATCGCTTCTTTCATCGATTCAGCTGCTTCGTCGATTGCTTCATGCGTGTTGTCAGCCTGGAGTTATAGGAGTTCGTTGGGAGATCGCAAACATAAAATCACGGCAAAATAACAATTTTTTTAGATAAAAAATACATTATTTTTTAATTTATGAAATAAAAAGCAGAAAAGCTGTGCACAAATGCGGCTGATGTTTCTGTTTCGTAGCGTTTTTGTTAGTTTTTGCCATTTTGTTGTTATCCAATACCATGCTTTGTTAGTGTGGTTTCCAAGCGGGGTTATGTTAGGTAAAAAGGCACGGCGCCAAAGCAGATAAAAAAAGAGTTAAAAGAAATAAAAGACATCAAAGCAAACAATTCAACAACAAAAACACGTCATGTAATTTTTCGTTTTTTTATGTTTCAAAACCTCTGCATTTATTGTAAAGAAAATATACATTCAGCACACGCTTTAGACTATTCTAAGATGTATAGCCAAAGCGTTTGCAAAATGCAGAGGTTTTAAAACCGGTAATTTTGGTAAAAAAATTAGTAAAAATTCAAATTCACAAGAGCAAGCAATCATGGCCACTCTTAACAGAAATTCTCAACTAAAATGAGACGAGACGAATCCAACACCAATTGTTCCCAACCAACCTTATTATGTCCTCGAGATGGCAGTTTCGACGGCTAGATAAAAAAGTGAGACAAAATTTACAAATTCTGAGAGAAATACGAGAAAAGAAAAAAATCCGAAATAGAATTTTTGCTAAAGTCGGCGCAAACTGAAGTGAAGGAAGGGTTAGACTCGGGGTTAATATTTCAAGCGCTAGTGGTTAAATTGGGGCGGGGCAACGCGTGGCTACTACACACCGGCGTCCTGTGTGGATCGTGGTGCACAAACTCGCCACTCATGTTATTGTGCATGTGCAGTTGGGGGTCCTGTTGAAAGAATCGTTATCTTGTGCCCAGTGCAGGACCATTATGAATGGTGCCTAGTGCAGGACCATTATGAATGGTGCCCAGTGCAGGACCATTATGAATGGTGCCCAGTGCAGGACCATTATGGATGGTGTCTAGTGCAGGACCATTATGGATGGTGCCTAGTGCAGGACCATTATGGATGGTGTCTAGTGCAGGACCATTATGGATGGTGCCTAGTGCAGGACCATTATGGATGGTGCCCAGTGCAGGACCATTATGGATAGTGTCTAGTGCAGGACCATTATGGATGGTGCCTAGTGCAGGACCATTATGGATGGTGCCTAGTGCAGGACCATTATGGATGGTGCCTAGTGCAGGACCATTATGGATGGTGCCTAGTGCAGGACCATTATGAATGGTGCCTAGTGCAGGACCATTATGGATGGTGCCCAGTGCAGGACCATTATGGACGGTGCCTAGTGCAGGACCATTATGGATGGTGCCTAGTGCAGGACCATTATGGATGGTGCCTGGTGCAGGACCATTATGGACGGTGCCTAGTGCAGGACCATTATGGATGGTGCATAGTGCAGGACCATTATGGATGGTGCCCAGTCAGGACCATTATGGATGGTGCCCAGTGCAGGACCTTTATGAATGGTGCCTAGTGCAGGACCATTATGAATGGTGCCTAGTGCAGGACCATTATGGATGGTGCCTAGTGCAGGACCATTATGAATGGTGCATAGTGCAGGACCATTATGGATGGTGCCTAGTGCAGGACCATTATGGATGGTGCCCAGTCAGGACCATTATGGATGGTGCCTAGTGCAGAACCATTATGGATGGTGCCTAGTGCAGGACCATTATGGATGGTGCCTGGTGCAGGACCATTATGGACGGTGCCTAGTGCAGGACCATTATGGACGGTGCCTAGTGCAGGACCATTATGGATGGTGCCTAGTGCAGGACCATTATGGATGGTGCCTAGTGCAGGACCATTATGGATGGTGCCTAGTGCAGGACCATTATGGATGGTGCATAGTGCAGGACCATTATGGATGGTGCCTAGTGCAAGACCATTATGGATGGTGCCTAGTGCAGGACCATTATGAATGGTGCCCAGTCAGGACCATTATGGATGGTGCCCAGTGCAGGACCATTATGGATGGTGCCTAGTGCAGGACCATTATGGATGGTGCCTAGTGCAAGACCATTATGGATGGTGCCTAGTGCAGGACCATTATGGATGGTGCCTAGTGCAGGACCATTATGGATGGTGCCTAGTGCAGGACCATTATGGACGGTGCCTAGTGCAGGACCATTATGGATGGTGCCTGGTGCAGGACCATTATGGACGGTGCCTAGTGCAGGACCATTATGGATGGTGCATAGTGCAGGACCATTATGGATGGTGCCCAGTCAGGACCATTATGGATGGTGCCCAGTGCAGGACCTTTATGAATGGTGCCTAGTGCAGGACCATTATGAATGGTGCCTAGTGCAGGACCATTATGGATGGTGCCTAGTGCAGGACCATTATGAATGGTGCATAGTGCAGGACCATTATGGATGGTGCCTAGTGCAGGACCATTATGGATGGTGCCCAGTCAGGACCATTATGGATGGTGCCTAGTGCAGAACCATTATGGATGGTGCCTAGTGCAGGACCATTATGGATGGT
Source organism: Ciona savignyi (assembly GCA_000149265.1). Classification (NCBI taxonomy): domain Eukaryota; kingdom Metazoa; phylum Chordata; class Ascidiacea; order Phlebobranchia; family Cionidae; genus Ciona; species Ciona savignyi. The sequence continues at coordinate 65,284 of CH001427.1, read as the reverse complement.
GCCTAGTGCAGGACCATTATGGATGGTGCCTAGTGCAGAACCATTATGGATGGTGCCTAGTGCAGGACCATTATGGATGGTGCCTAGTGCAGCACCATTATGGATGGTGCCTAGTGCAGAACCATTATGGATGGTGCCTAGTACATCAACATTAAACCAAAAATATGATGTATAGTGCACGATCAATAAACCAAAAGGATGATGGTGCATGGTATACGAACAATAGACCATTATGAATGGTGCCTGTGGGCTGTGGCACCTACCAATGAACCATATAATAATTATATACTTCATACAAAATTATAATAATATCGGTTCTCTATTAAAAATGTATTATTTTCAGATATTCTTGATTCTAGGGTTTAGAGAAGCAGATACTAATTTGGTCAGTAACTCTCTATATTAATCTAGTTATCCATGCTCTAAATGCAAACAAAATGTGGTAGTTGGGTCAATTGTTCAACATGCGTAATAAACATTTAGATTTATAAATTGTTATATGGCTTGAGTAGTAGTATGGACAGAACTTACGTATTTGCCTGTTAGTTAATTTTAAAGATAGTTCAATGCTGTATTTAACAAGCTATGATGGTTCGTTCATATACATATTGCATTGTAAACTGTATGATTACAGTACTAAATCAGTGTTATATTCAACATTTTTTAAGGTGGAGAGATTCAATTTAATACTTGATTATAACGTTGCATCTTAGCTGAGACGTGTTGATTTGATACATAAAAATCATTTATTAATTTAGAATACCAGGCAGCTTCTGTCCGCGGTCCGTTTTATTTCAGAGCAAAAAGATTGTTTTATGAGTCTGGTCGTTTAGTGCGACACCTTTCATCAAAAGGTTGCAGGTTCGAAACTGGTCGCTAACTAGTTGGTTGTGTCCTTGGGGAAGACACTTAACAAACATTGCTTAAACCCACCAGATTAAAAATATATATCGGCAAAGTGCTGAACTGAATGAATGGACGGAATCATCAAGGACAGATGTCATTACGATTTATAAGTTGTTTAAAAAACCAATTAATCCTGCATTTTAAATTTCAAAAACAAGTAAACAGTGTGGATACCTTTGGATTGCCTCCCCCTTCCTTGGCAGCGAACATGAGTTGCAGAGCGGATTCCGCTAAAGTCTTGCTGTAATCGAGTATATCCATCTGCCGCTGGTGATTCACTGAGTTGGAGGCGGCTCCGATGGTGGCGTGGGCCAGTGGCTCAAAGTAACTCGCCATTTGCGCAACCTGGGGTGGTAAGTGGAGGGTAGGGGGAAGTAATCTGATGCCTATGATAGCATAACTTAGATATTCCCGCGGTTATCTGTTGGTTATCCATTTGATAACACTACCGTATTGGGAAAAAGTAATCTGATGAATACCCAGCGCTGTTGCATTTTTTTTAATATAACATAAAACAGTAATACCCTACCCTTGGTATGTATGGGTTAATCATAAAAAAAGAAGTAAGTTCTTTAAATTAGGGTTTTGGCTTTGAATTGCAGGTGGTGGCTGGTAGGTATTAGAAGTGAAGTTAATTTCACTTAAGACTATGGCGTTATTTAAAGGTGTTTTATCACAAACGCTCATTTCAAATTTATGATGCACTATTAAAAAGAATACAGCAGACAATACCTAAAATGAAGGATAGGTTTGCTGTTTGTGGATTCTGATAAAAAAACAAAAAATAACACAAAAAAAAAAATCTAGTCCAATAAAAAATTCAATAACCAATTACTCCCTATTGAGAAGTTTCTGAAAGCAATTCCGAACTTCTAAATATGAGCGACAATACTTGACTTTATAAATTTCAGCACAGATGGGAAAAAACACACTGCAGTCGCAGATAACTACCTGTCGACCAAGTTGAGCTGCATCCTCTTTAGCAGCATTGGCCAGTGGATCCACACACTTGTTGATCTGGTTCACCGTGTCCACAACCTGGTGGGATAATCAGTTTTCTCATTTGTAAGGATGATTATGCAGTGGTCTATTTTGTAAAACTATTATAATTTGTAGATGATTGCCTAACTTACCACAACCTTCTAAGGTTTATCAGTTTTCAGGACATACTGATGATTAGACAGTGGTCTATTCAGTAAAGATATTATAATTTATATATGATTTTATTTACAACCTTGTAGCAGTTGTAGGTTTTATTTTTTAAAGTTTTGCCTGTGAACAACTTGTATACACTGTTGGGGTAAATTTGTGATATAAAAAATGATCAGCTTTTCTAACATTTACAACTATAAGTGAATTTATTGATAGTAAAGAAGAATTTCCTTAAACAAGATAGAAACAATACTTATAGCGACAACATACAATATCAAACATGTGTAGAAAAAATTTACTAACTTACACATGTGTAGAAAAAATTTACTATTTCATACTTTTAAAGATTCCTACCATTGCTTGGAATCCGTTGAGTGAATTATCATCGCGGGCAGGCAGGCTTTGGTCCATGGCTGATAGCGACGCGTCGTTGAACTGCTGGATGGATTCATTGATTCGGTCGATGGCTTCGTCGCATTCTTTCTGTCCCGGTGCGTTGTCCCTGTGGTTGGGTTCGGCAACATGATGCATGGATAGAATGGTATATTCATGTTTTTCTCCGTGAATGGGAAAACCAAGGGGGTTAATACATGAGCAATCGTCAGATAGCTTCGCGGCCATTGTCGGGTTACCGCAGCTATTGTAGTGTGTTGTATATGATAGACACTATCCTTCAATTTGGTAAAACCCATTAAACCGCTGGGTCAGGCACTAACCGGCCGAACTAAAGATGTGGCCGAATAATTATTCTACACTTGTGTAAAATAGCAATACTGTAGAGCAGTTGATGTATAGTTTTAAGACCGTCGACAACTTAATATCTACAAGTCGGCAGTTGCTGGAACAAATCTTCAAATACCATAATATCATTATCTCCCAGTGCAGTAGGAGGCCATGTTTTTAAAACTACTATGTAGTGGCAAATAATAATATTACGCTCCATTTTCGCACTGTGATCATCCGACGTTAATAAAATCAGTTAAATCATCCGATAAATAAAGGAAACCACTGTTGACCTCTATCTAAACAGTAGCCTCCCTAGTTCAGCATATTGATTAAAGTTGAAATAAATATTGATTAAAGTTAAAAAAATTAAAATTTGATTAAAGTTAAAAAAATTAATAACAGAATATTGATTAAAGTTAAAAAAATTAATATTCTGAGTTAGTGTTTTTTTCTGTGTTTACATATAACATGGTTACCTTATATTTGCGATGAGTTTCTTAATCGAGTCAGAGACGACTCTAGAGTGACCGGCCATCACTTGCCAGGTGGGAGGATCCTTCGGGTTGTTTGCGAGTTTCCGGGCGGTTTTAATGAGCTCGCTCGAGCTTTCCAGCATCTGTTTCCCTGATTCGATAATCGGCCGTTGTGCCTCACGCGCCTGTGGGTGGAGGGTGGGTAATGGATAGGATAGGATATTCATGTTTATCCCCGTGAATGGGAAAACCAAGGGGGTTAACACACGAGCAATCGTCAGATCGCCTTGCGCCAACCGCCGGGTTACCGGAGCTATTTAAGTGTGTTGTATATGATAGACACATTCCTTCAATTTGGTAGAACCCATTAATTTGCTGGGTTCAGGCAATGTCCGTAAAGTACCTTGCCCAAGGACACAACCGACTATCTAGCGACCAGTGCGAACTTGCTCTAGGGTATGGACAGCTTGTGTCAGTAATGTTAGAGTTGAATAAAGTGTGCTTAAAGGTCTGACAGATTGCTGAAGCTATTTCAGTGTGGTGTATGCTTAATAATACTTCTTTGGTAGGAACAATTGATATAAAGTTAGTTGAAAAAGTGTATTTCACACAAATTTAAAGAAACTGAGGTGTATAATAATCTTTCTGTTTAAAGCTTTATTCAAAATTGTTGGAAGTAAGTGTTTCTTAAAAATAAGTAATACACATCCAAAATAAAACCTTCTTAATATTTATTGTATAGCTCTAACATTAGCTATACAATAAATATATCTCCAACTTGTCTGCAGGATAATTTGACAGAAAGATTTCACTACTGGGATCACCACAAGAAGCACAACTATACCTCGTTACTGATCTTGGCAGGAACGCTGGCAAACTCAGGGTTGGAGGCAAAGGTGGTGAGATTCTCCACAGCGTCGATCAGTGGTTTGGTGGCTTGCGAGCAATTTGCTCGGTTCTCCTCTGAGAAATTTCCGTCCAATGCCTGCGGCGTGTGGGGGGTTGTGAGGTTAGTAGGAAAAATTGTGAAGTTGGTAAGGAAAATTGTGAAGTTAGTAAGGAAAACTTCTATACCCCGATTCGGGTGTACATGGTGTAAATCAGTGCTTGGCAACCAGTATTCCAACTCACGACAACTATTATGAACCAAATCATGGCAACTATTATGAATGTAGTAAGGAAACAATGGGGTCCTAGGTCTCAATTTCATATTCAAAGAAATGGAAAATTGTTCAACATACAATGTTGTAGCTAGCAATGTGTTGAACAGATAACAATGGGTGGAACTTTATTTTCTCAGGCAGACGATGACTTAAGGATTTAGAGAATTAAACTTCTGATTTATTTTCATAAATGCATAAAATCTTGGCCCAAAATTACGTCAGGACATAGGTCTTGCATCAGTCCTAGAACTACAACTTAACATAATACACTACACTACACTATGTCAATAGCTTATGATATACCTAAATGTTAACTTTGGATTTATAGTTTAAATTGTGATTTTATTTAAAAACATGAAAAAAAAACTAATCTGTTTATCTTTCTACGATAGATATTTTGGCTTAAAACAGGGCTGAAATGCAAGTATATTTATTGGTCTTGTCCTGGCAAGAATTTTGGATACAGATGATTCCTATCAATAACCAAAAATTACAGATACAAATTAGATCCACAAGATACAATCTCGGGCAACACTAAAAGGAGGGAAACTACTCACTAAAATTACGGAAACTAATTTAAACCCTGTCCTATACACTAAACTCAACCGCAGAACTAACCCTAAACTCCAACCGAATATTTAAAACTAACTCTAATGTCATAATCTTCATTTTAGTGAGCAGTTTCCTTCCTTCCCTTCTTTCCCCTTTCCCTCCTTTTAGTTTTACCCTACAATCTCCTGACTGGGAAACTCAATTCCATCCTATCACACATATCCCAGCACCAACCTTAATAGTTCGGACCAAGTTAGCAGTAGCGTGAGCCACTTCCTTGGCCGAGTGAACAAAGTGTTTGCGTGCAACTGTGTTCGTAGTTTTGTTCGATGCCACCCTGCACACGTTGCACAACGCCGAGGTGTACTTAGCTACGATGGTAGCAGCTGACAGAACCTGGGGAAACCATAGGTTAATTACACTGTTCAGCGTTATTACATTTTATTACATTATTGCACGTTAATTACACCATTGCAGTGTTCAGCGTTATTGCTTATTTCATTTATTCATTGTAAGAGCTATTGCTTATTTCATTTATTCTTTTCTGCGACGACACTTATTTTATTTATTTATTGTAAGAGAGGGTGGATATTTTTATGCATGATTCTCGTATATGGGTAGTAACATGAAATTGGTTAGTTTTTAGAGAGAATATACAAAATATATAATCCTATGCACAGTTTGTGGTAGGATTCACCCAAAGCAGCAACTATACTACCTTTTAAGTAACCACAGAAAATATCCTTCATTAGGTAAAGTCTATCAAAAGATACATTACACATTTAAGCTTTAGTGGTATTAAAATTGTGATTGAAAAACACAAATCCATCAACATTTATTCAAAAATTTAACAAAAAATAAAATGATTTATTAAAAAAAAAAGTATGGTAAAATGATTTATTAAAAAAAAGTATGGTAAGTTGATCTGTTTGCAAATATTATTAATCTCACCTGTGGCTGGTTGCTGGAGGGGTCCAGCAAGCTCTGACAAGCCATCTGTATAGCTTGGTTCGCTCGTGCAAATTGAGTCTGGTCCACGAGGCCCTGTGTGCCAGCTTCACTGTTCGGATCAGCTATACCGACCAAATATGCAGCCTGTGGTGCAGGATAGAGTATTTAGGGCCATGTATATGCTGTTGGACGTCATCTTACTATATTATGGATGACATATAATACCACCATGCAACAGGAATAATGGGTTTTTAGCAATGTTCACATAATACTAACTAATCGAAAACCGACCAAGTTTCTAACACTAAAATGTGAAAGGTAAACACAATTTTCCGACCGGTTGGTCTGGTGGTTTAGTGCGAAGCATTTTAACCAAAAGGTTGTAGTTCTTAACTGGTCGCTAGCTAGTCGGTTGTGTCCTTGGGCAATGCACTTTACGGACATTGCCTGAACCCAGCGGATTATTGAGTTCTACTAAATTGATGGAACATGCGAATCAAACAAAATCTAACACATCCGATTGGAGATTTCAATTCAACACATTCCACCAATTTTTAATTAAATGAAATAAATATGATGTTACTCGCATGAAGCAAACAACCCCAACACAACCACCTGAGCAGCAGCTTCAGTCAGCCCGATCAGCGACTTCTGCGTTGCGGTGACTGCTTCCCCGAAGCTCTCGAGCTCCGAGGCTCTGGCGTGCTGCGTGATGCCGCTCATCGATTCTCCCAGCATCTTCGAGTTGTCCATCACACTCTCGAGGCAGTCGAAGTAGGAAAAGTCGTTGACTGGTTCGTTGGGATTCTCCAGCATCTCTTTGACGGTCTGAAAAGTGGGTAAATTTTTTAAAAGCGAAATTATGAATTTTTTAAAGCTAAATTATGAATTTTTTTAAAGCGTAATTATAAATTTTTTAAAGGGAAATTATGAATTTTTTTAAAAGCGAAATTATAATTTTTTTAAAGGGAAATTATGAATTTTTTTAAAGTGAAATTGTGAATATTTTAAAGTGAAATTATGAATTTTTTTAAAATAAAATTATGAATTTTTTTAAAGCGAAATTATGAATTTTTTTAAAGCAAAATTATGAATTTTTTTAAAGTGAAATTATGAAATTTTTTAAAGGGAAATTATGAATTTGTTTAAAAGCGAAATTACAATTTTTTTAAAGGGAAATTATGAATTTTTTTAAAGCGAAATTATGAATTTTTTAAAATAAAATTATGAATTTTTTTAAAGCGAAATTATGAATTTTTTTAAAGCGAAATTATGAATTTTTTTAAAGCGAAATTATGATTTTTTTAAAGCGAA
>CH001427.1:0-18500 GCA_000149265.1 Ciona savignyi | reverse complement strand
AGGAATCACATGAATGGATTAATGCTTCAAAAATTTTCACTCGGTGATAAAGGAATTGCTAAGAGTATAGTGCATACTACATGCCGTGAGGTTAGTGGATCATGGGTCACTTATAAAAATTTTTTTTTTTTAAATTGGGAGAGCATACGGTAATATTTGGTTAATTGTTGTGAAGGTAACCAGTTGCATTCAACACAGAAATATTTTATGTCAATCCGATTGAATCTTACGGTTTCTTACCATTGTTTATTGAATTGTCAACCAAGAAAGGTTGTAGGATCAAAACCAGTTGATGGGTTACTTAAAACCAGTTGTTTAATCTGTTAAACAAAAACTATATTATTGTTTAAGGTGTTTAATAGCTCAATCATGTGCATAGGATAATCTGAAAACTGCATATGTTATAACTTGCTCTCCCCTGATTTTCCAGCCCACGGATAAACATGATTATCTTATATCCTGATGTAGACGACACTTTAATTTGTAAGAAAATAATATGTATTTTTAATATTAGAACTGCTACTTTTAAAAGTATTGGTAGGCCTACTCTTCAATTGACTTTTAAGTTTCCAAGTAAAAATTTCCGTCACACCAGGGTTTGCTCAACATTGTTTTGAAAATAAAAAGCAGAGGAGAGCTAATATGCTGCAGTCTACTGTGCAATCCATTAAATGGCAACTTACAAGTTATTAAGAAAAGAAAATCAAGAGAAACTCAACCTAGGTATAATTTAAAATTACATTTTGTTACACAGCCATTAATATGTAAAAATCTTTTAGTTTTCTATATTACTACGAAACAGACAATGTATTAAAACTGCACATATTAACTTATATTTTTAGGCAGCAATACTACTATAAAGGCAGCTCAAGATTTCCGTTTTCTGATTCTGCATTACAAGGCTTGCTAAGTCAACTGTGATTATTTAATATTTTACTTTGCAGTGTTTTTCATTTATTAAAATAAAAAATAAATAAAAAAAGTGTTTAATTGAGAACTATAAACTAGTGTTCGGGCTGGTAAAAATAGGTGACGTTTGGGTTATGAAAGGCAAATGACTGTCAACACTTGGTTTAGGGTCATATTAAGAGAGAACTAGTGTGGCCAGTAAAGCATGTATATCGATTTGCATGCTATAATAAAAAAATAAAAATTGTTTTGATAAATCTTTTATGACAGCTTTTTAGCACAACCCAACATTTTTTAATAAACTATATATTGATTCTGAAATTTTAAGGAACTTTCAAAGCTTCACGATATTCTTCAGTTCGTGAGTCTTCACTACACATGTGGATAAACAGTGCAGCAGCTGCAGTTTTCATTCTTGTTTCCACTAATTCAAAATCATGGTGCCATGCGATGTTCCCCCATTTCGATATCTAGTTAAAATTGAGAAATTCATACATTTTTGAATAAAAATATACCGCCAGAACTTAGTTATTCAATTTTTAGTTACTTTTCTACTAGTACCAGTGTTTTGAAATTTTTTGCGCGCTCACACACGAATAGGTTTCGAATTCCTGCACAACCTACAATGCGGACAACTGTACGCCTTTTGAGTGACACTTAGTATTTTAATAAAACTAATTATACTAATAGTAAAGAACAAATAAAATAAATTGACATGGCGTTAAATAAGATTTATACAAACCTGGTATTCTTGCTCCAATCTTGATAAACTAACAGCTTCTTCAACTGATATTTCACGATCAATTAGAGCCAGTGGCAATATCAAGGATTTTAATGTGGACACCATTCTTTCAAATCCTACACAAATGCATAAACATAAACTTCTTTCTTACTTAAGTTTACCCAAAGAACAATGTGCATGACCAGATTAGTTTTTTTGTTTCACAAGTATCAAAATACTCCATTTTACAGTAATGCATGTTTTTGCTAAAGTATTTGCCTATTTCCATGGTTTTAATGTCTGAAAACTATTGTTGTAAAACCTTAAGGTTAAATATACTGGAAAGAGTGGTAAAATAATTGTTATGACTGGTAAACTAAAATTGTACTTCAGTAGACGATAAATGATGATTAAAATTCCTGACAAAGATCCTGGTTAGAAAACTAGTTATTAAGGAAAATATTAACTTTGTTAATCAGTGTTTAATAGGATAGGATATACATGTTTATCCTCGTGAGTGGGAAAACCAAGGGGGTTAACACACGGGCAATCGTCAGATCGCCTCGCGCCCACTGTCGGGTTACCGGAGCTATTGCAGTGTGTTGTGTATAATAGATACGTTCCTTCAAAAATATTGGATCACACTCATGCTAATGATGCCACTCTCAGATGAGAACAAACCACATACCTATAACACTCCAGTAGTTGTAGGAGAGGAGATAACGCGACAACACTGGTTCTGCATCGCCACTAATAACTGGAAGGGCAAACCCGGAACTTGGAGTCACATCGACATTGTGTCGTTGTTTCAACCATTGGATCATGGGGTCCCATTTTTCTGTTTGCAGTTGGTCAAACTCCGGTGGTTCATTCATTCGACAGCTGGAAATATAAATGACTAAAAGTTTTGTTAGTCTTAGAAACAAAATATTAATCCAAAATTTCATACAAAGACACAAATATTATTTTTTTTTTTTTACGAAGACTATATTACAATTCCTTCCACTGTGCTTGCACTATGCTTATTTTCATTGGATTTAAAACTGTTTAAAAGGTTTTATACAATATAGATTTTTTAGTAACGATAACATACTTACAGAAGGGTATCAGTGTGTAAATATTTTAAACATGATGAAACAAGGCTTTCTGCGGGTACTGTACCTACATTCTCGACAGCTGAAAAGAACAAGGTGGTCTGAAAAAAAATTAACAATATACTTAGAGAAAATGAAGTCTAGTTTTACAACCTTAATCTAGTTTTACATCTTAAATCCAGACAGAAAGAGAAAGGATATATGTAGAATAATTGGCAAATATTAATTTTCTAAAGAAATCTGTGATGAAAAATATATTATTTTTGTATTAAGACTCCGATAACCTTTGCCTGTACTTCAATTGCCCAAGCTATTGTGATGTGTAGTTTAATATTTGAGTTTTGTACTTACATTACCACTTTAAATTACAGATGTTTGGTTATAATGTATTACACAAACACACTCTTTAACATTTTACATATTTTACTTCTTAAGGAAAACAAACTTCCTACAGGCTCTTAGGAAAACAAACTTTCTACAGGACAAACTTTCTTACAAACAAATTTCCTACATGACAAACTTTCCAACAAACAAACTTCCTACAGGCTATTAGTATTTTTAATGGTGATTGCAAGTTGGCAAGCAGACTTACCATTGGCATCTGGTCCAGTTTAAGAACATTTTTCTGGCTATTCCACTCAATAGAAACAGAATGTGCCAATGCTTCAGTCGGCAGTTTAACAATATTTCCATTTGGAGTGCGGAGTTTTCGGTTATCAAGATTTATTTCAAAACCGCCTGCTCTTAACAAAATTTATTCAAATTATTGATTGTTTGTTTATATTACTATTGATCCTACCATCACTGTGGCAAATTCGTGCTTCTTTGTAAAACTTTTTCTTTCCTGAAATTTTACAATAATAAATCCAAAGTGTTTTGTTTCAATTTTTCTCAATAATTAACCCTGGTTTTGGCCAGTTGTTTTTAAGTACTATTAAATGATAAACAAAGTAAATGCCTTTAATACCTATGGCAATTCGAACTAGGTCCGGTAATCTTACATATGATTTTTGTATCCTATCCTATTTTCTACCAATTGGAGTTTTTAAGTTTTTTTAAAGTTGTAATTCTCACCTGAAAAATGTTTAACTTGCGTCCAAATGCAGGTACTTTTACAACGATGAATTTTTATTAAGGTAAACATTATTTCAATTAAATGCTGCAATGCATAAATCTTTTACATTCAGATATTAGCAGTTTATTTTACCAATTTTAAAATAAAAAGCAATGGACCGTTAAGTAGAAAATGATTCTAATTTTTGAAAACAGTAATATTTTAATTGCCCAATTTAAAACAATAAGGGAATTTGAACGAACGCACACAATTAAAATGTTAATACATAACTTAATCATATCAATTCAATAGAATCTAAAAGAAACTATGTTACGCTATGTTAAAAATCACATTGGACTAAAAAAGTTTTGGAAAAAAGGAAAAAAATAATTAATCTTTCATTTTAATTAACTGCCAGGTATAATCAACAAAAGTGGCTTGTTGCGCTATACGCGTCATTCTCTGGAAATGTCTCTCAGTGTAAGGCAGCAATGACTCTATAACAGTCTGGTAATTTTCAATTTGTTCAAAATCCTGCGCTGTGGTGTTCGACAATATATACTTGATCACAGCGTTTGCTTCGTGGCAATTTCTCGAGTTTGTGTTCCAAGAAACGGCAAATTTAAGCAAGTCACTTTTTTGGTCCAGTCTCAAAGTCGATAGATACTTGTTTAGAAAAGCATAACCATCACATTCCCACATAAGCTCCTTTATGACGCTTAACGCAGTAAATGGCTGCTGCAATTTTATCGCAAGATGCAGCGCTTTTTCATACTTTTTTTCTTGCAACAAATTTTGCAGTTCTTGGTGGTTTAGCATTGTTTTTTGCTTTAGATCGATGTCAGTTTGCCTCTCCTCTTCGGTGACGTCTTTCCAAAATGCAATAATTGAATCTGCACCGCCTGAAATGATCTTAGTATCGTCTGCATTGCAGCATAGCGCCCATGCCTTGTCGTCATGTGCCTCAATAGTTTGAATACACTCAGATAACTTAATGGTCCATAACTTTAACAAGCCATCCGATCCACAACTGACAATTTGGGTTCCCTTTGCAATGAACACAACTTTCAAAACAGAGCAGTCATGACCTTCTAAAGTTTTCAGACATGTGAAATCAGACAAGCTCCATAACTTTATTGAACCATCCGCAGACGACGTGGCTAACACTTGATCCATGGAACTGAACTGTACACACCAGATCCCTCTTTTATGACCCTTGAATGTACCTAGAACAGTAGCGTCCGAAACATTCCACAATTTTGCTAATTTATCCTGTGATCCAGTTGCAATTAGCTTATCATTTGGTGACACAACAATTGAATTTATGTTTTTTGAATGCGCAATGACCGTGTGTTTAACACGTAGCTTATAGTCATTGTTTATTTCCCAGAGTTTCATAGTCTGGTCCTGACTGCCTGATACTATGAAGTCCATTTTGGTATTGGAACACGCAATAGCGCCGACATCGTGTGTATGGCCGGCACCCACAGCAACACAAACAACACTATTTGTGTTTTCCTCCATTTTCCACAGGCAGACTAGATTGTCTTTCGAACTGCTTGCAAAATACTTGCGATTTTTGAACACATCCACACATAAAACTGTTTCAGTGTGCTTTTTAAGAATCTGACAAGCAGAAGTCTCCAGGTTAAAAACTTTGATATGTGGGCTGTTGGTCACTACAATTATATGGCTTTCATTTTCCCCAAATAACTTGAGATCCACGATTTCATCATTGTAACCAACAAGCTGCTTGCTAAGTTTTAACCCCTTAATATCAAGACAATCAACACAATGATCAAAGGTCACGGCCACAATTTGGTTCAGACTTGGCATAAATTTTGCATGGGTGTATGCACTAATGACATTCGAGTCATTCTCAGGATTTGTAAAAACCAATTTTCCTGTTTTGCTGTCCCAAACCTTAAGTTGCCCTTTATTTCCAGCAGTAAGAATCAAAAAACCTGTTTCAGCATTTTCATCAAGGCGAAAACAACTTTCAAATTCTTTCGGGACCAAAACAACTGCTTCCACACTTTCAAATACAGGAATTACTTTAGAAGGTTCATTTCCGCCATCTGAAACATCCCACACACAAACAACATTGTCTCGGCCAGAACTAACAAAGTAATTTTCGTCGGCAAAAACCAAACTTGTCACTGAACTCACATGGCTTTTTAAAACTTTGACAAGTTTACTTGAATTCAGGTCCCAAACTCGTATGTTGTAATCATCAGCGGTACTGTATAAAGTTAGATTCTTAGGGTGGAAAACAACACAGTTCACAATACCAGGAGAGCCTCTGAAATTGTGAGTGCAATACTGCCGAATCATGTCCCAAATTTTAATAGTTCCATCACTGCCCCCTGTGGCAAGCAAAGTGGAGGTTGGATCAAAATCCATGGACACAATTGGAGACGTATGAATAGCTCTCCATGTCCGGACACATTTCACTTCAGTCTCCCATACCCATTGTTTAAGTAGCAGTGACTTTGTGCTGGTGACGATCATTGATTCGTCTGGACTTGCGATAAAACATGTCACATCATCGCCATTATGATTCAGCTCTTTTTCAACCAATCCAGACTTGATGTCGACGATTTTAATTTTATCCCCGCATGTGCATAATAAGTAGTTTTCATTTTTCAAAACGTTGACAACGCCACCTGTGTAAAACGGCTCCCATTTTTTTATTAGGTCGTATTTGGCCCGAAGCTGTAGTTTGGTTTGGGGCTTTGTTTTGGGTTTTCCTTTATGTTGACTCATCTTTAATGACTTTTTAAGAATGATTGTAGAAAACAATACAAGATAAATCTGCATAAAAAAAGTATAATGTTAGTGTAATGATTTAAAACAGTCTTAATGAGCTAGTTCTGATAGGTTTCCAGCAGGATTTGGCTGCTTGGAACTAAATAGGTGAGTTCAGTAATAACAATTAAAACACAAGCATTAGTGTAAACACGGTTTGATAATTAAAAGGCAGAATTGGAAAAAATACACAGCTACTGAAAAAACGAATCATAAATACAGAATAAAGTACAATACAAAGGATAATATATAAATCTTTTAGAGCTATACAACGTTACAGGTCTATACAATAACGTAAATATTTCTATATTAGGACATTAGGTTATGTAATAGAATTAGGTTATGTAATAGAAGGGAAAAGACTTTATCATTATATATATTGTTATAAATATAAAACACTAGGTATGTCTTTTAGGTATATTTAATGTCGACTTGCCAAATGTACTAACTAACCAACAGATAAAAACGCTTAATAATATAACAATGCTACAAATTCAAAACCTTTCGAACCACGTGTTATGAGAAGGGGAATTCCCTTGAAAACAGTACGCCGCATCCGCGTTAGCAGTTACATCTGGGATTGATCTGATGTGAAAATGATTGCCGTCGCTACTAAAAATGTTAGTAAAAATAAGAGAAACAACAAACATACACATTATAGTTTCAAGCTGTGTTCATTTTTATTGACGATTAATCCGTGATTTACCTTTATTAGGTCACTATTTACATTTTAGTAACAATTTATTACATTTTTGTTACAGTCGTATGATTTTGTAACAAACTCTTTTTTTTGCAGTTTGTTTACATTAGAAAATAAACCACAAAACTATACCGGTATTGCACTATTGTGAAGTTAGTACAGATATAAAAAAGAAATGGATGTAATTACCAAAATCAAGGATATAAAACAAGGTCGTGTTTTTATAAAACATGAAGAGGTTGTTGCTAAAAAAATCCAAAAACTAATTAACGGAAAATCATCTTCACTTCAAGTGATCAGCGATTTTGACAGGACTTTAAGCCGAGCCACCTACAAGGATGAAAAGTGTGCTTCGTGTCATGGAATATTAGAATCTTCTCTAATATTTAACAAGGAAACTCAAAAAAAGCTAAGAGACTTAAAGGAAAAATATTATGCAATTGAAATTGATCCTCATCTGGCAAATGATGAAAAAGCCCCATTCATGATTGAGTGGTGGTGTACTGCTCATGAAATAATGATCAGCGCAAATGTGAAAAAGTCAAGTATAGGGCAAGCAGTTGCTGAATCCAATGTGATGTTAAAAGAAAATTGTAACTGGATGTTTCAGCTTCTACATCAGAAATCAGTCCCTCTTCTGATATTTTCAGCAGGAGTCGGCGATGTTTTGGAAGAAGTGATCCGACAAAAGTCCTCTTTCCTGCCAAACATGAAAGTCGTTTCAAATATGATGGATTTCGATGAAAACGGTATCTTGACTGGATTTCATGGTGAATTAATACATGTTTATAACAAAAACGAAGGTGCGTTAGCACATTCTGCATACTTTGAGGACATCAAACACAGACACAACATTATTCTACTCGGTGATTCGATGGGCGACTTGCATATGGCTGATGGTGTTCAGGACATCAACACTTGCTTAAAAATTGGTTATTTGAATGAAAACGTTGAGCATATGCTGGAATCCTACATGAATGCATGGGATATTGTTCTCGTAGATGATGCTTCAATGGATGTAGCCAATGCGTTGTTCGCTGCCATATGTGATGCAACTACGGACGTTATACAATAAAAAACTGAAACAACAATGTGTTTTTACATTTTATCATGCTGCCATACTAATGGTGTACACACTTTTTCTGACCGAACTTTAAGGTTGTATCTAAACACTGCTTAAGCTGTATACCTCTATTCTTAAGACCATATTATTGTTTGAAACAGTTGCTTTTAATGATGTGCAAAAATATTACTTTACTATAATTAATTAATAATGAAAGTGAATTGTGTAGTTTTATACTACAAAACGCAGTTAACATCTGGAAAAATTATGTTATAATAACTTTAGAACCGAAATTGTGGGACATCTTTGAGGTTATTTAACTCTTCATAAGTTTTTTTGGTGATATCATTGTATGGTGGTGACTTTTTATTTTACGGATAAACTTCAATGACAATGTATCAATCTAAATCATCCATTACAGCAACATCAAATAATAATAATATTATTCTGCTAAAATGAACATCCGTTTTGATGGAAAAAGGGCTCTGGTGACTGGTGCTGGAAAAGGTACAATATTTTTCTACCGCTGGTTAGCTTGGTTTCAACCCAGTGGATTAATAGGTTGAACTAAATCAATATATGGATTTATCATACTCGATTATATAATAACGCTCCTACATTTTCCAGCATATGTCAATAAAACATTAATATCCAATACTCTGTGTTATAATTACCATAGGAATTTGAAATTAATTTAAGCAGAATTCTTATAACTGTTTTGTGAATTACTGGGTTAAACTTATACAGAATATCTGGAAAAAATGAGATTTGTTTTAACTCCAATTGTTAATTTAAATTTTGCCTGAACCCAGCGGATTAATGGGTTCTACCAAATTGAAGGAACGTGTCTATCATATACAACACACTGCAACATCTCCGGTAACCCGATGGTGGGCACGAGGTGATCTGACGATTGCCCGTGTGTTAACTCCCTTGGTTTTCCCATTCACGGGGATAAACATAAATATCCTATCCTAAATATTAGACCTAATGCTAATATACCCAATATACAGGTATTGGAAGAGATTTGGCCAAGAAACTGGTTGAATGTGGAGCTGAAACTTATGCACTTAGTAGAACCCAATCTGACCTTGATTCTCTTCAAATAGAGGTGCAGCTTGCTCAATGTAATTATTAGTATAAACAAGCTCATTTGGAAAATTACCATAAACTAATTCAATTTTGCATTCTCAGTGTCCAGGGATTCATGCAGTTCAGTGTGACCTATCGGATTGTACTGCCTTAAAAGCATCAGTGCAATCATGTGGTGATATTGATTTGCTGGTTAATAACGCCGCAGTCGCATTACTAGAACCATTTCTGGAGGTCAAAGAAGAAAATTTTGATAAGTAAGATACTAAGATTGTTTTTGATAATCATAAATGTTAATTGTTATTGGTAGTGTTAAACACACGATAGGTAATACGTCCTTTATTATAAGTGTGTTGAGATGGAAAGAGAATGACGAGAGAGATGCCTCTGGCTTATATAGCCGGCATAACATAACAATCTTAAATAAGACTTGTTTTAAATTCCATTTTATTCCACCTTTAGGACATTCGACATCAATGTAAAAGCCCCACTTATGGTATCCCAGGTAAACTATTTTAATTATATTTAAAGTAGTATATCCACCCACCAATACCTTGCTTTATCCCGGTACTGTATCTCAGGTAAAATATTTTGATTATATAGGATAGGATATTCATGTTTATCCCCGTGAATGGGAAAACCAAGGGGATTGACACACGGGCAATTGTCAGATCACCTCATCGTCGGGTTCTTGGCGCTATTGCAGTGTGTTGTATATGATAGACACATTTCCTTCAATTTGGTAGAACTCATTAATCTGCTGGGTTTAGGCAATGTCCGTATATGCCTTGCCCAAGGACACAATCGACTAGCTAGCGACAATTTTCGAACCTGCAACCTTTCGATTGAAAGGTGATGCTTGATGACAAAGGTGATGACATTAAGACACAAATTTGTCAATCTACCAAATCCATACATATCACCAGATTGTGGCACGCGGTATGGTGGACAGGAAGAACGGTGGTTCGATTGTTAATATTTCAAGCCAAGCTTCAACGATCGGAATCGAAAACCATACATCTTACTGCATGTCTAAAGCTGCTTTGGACCAGTTAACAAGGAACATGTCACTAGAGCTTGGCCCCCACAATGTAATATATATATATATAACTATATCCATAGTTGACCATTTGGAATTAGTCTGATCAGACCTTCTTTTAGAGAGAAAATGTCAGTTAACTATGACAAGAATCCAACCCATTGCATGTTTAAAACTGGTTACTAACTTGACAATATGTCCTTGGACAAGGCACTTATCATGCATCACCTAAACCCAGTGGATAATCATACATGTGTAACACACTGCAAAAATTATCTGAATATTACCTGTGTAAGATTGTTCCCATTAGTAATCATTAGGAAATCTGAGTACTTGTGTGATAATGCCCTTTACGAGAATACAAGCATGTATATACTATCCAATCCCACAATCAATCACTAAAAAATCTCACAAAATAAAAACTTTCATTTCTTAGATCCGTGTGAACGCTGTCAACCCCACAGTTGTAAATACAGAGATGGGTAAGGTTGGCTGGAGTGACCCTGCCAAAGCTGATCCTATGAAGAAGATGATACCACTTGGAAGGTTTGCAGGTAAAATCATCTTCTAGAAATGATTTCCTTTATATTTCTAAATTCGACGGAAAGGTCAACCTTTGTAGCCACTGAAGTTATATATTTTAAATTAAAATTTACACTAGAGAGTATCAAGCACATGTAAAGCACCATTGTTTTTAGAACCCTTGTTGACTGTACGCAATATTTTTCTGCAGAAATGGTTAGCTTCCCTGGCTACATCAATTTATAACGATTGTTTCTGCAAACAGAACCACCTCATTCATATGTAATAAGATTGTATTTATGATTAGTAAGGGATTTTTTTCAGATACACTAAGTAAATTTTAATTCTAGTTTTCTGAAAGTAAATATTCCTTTCTGATCCAGAGATATCAGCAAAAACGCTAAAAATTCCTAAAATTGGCCACTCTTTTACATCTCTACCCAATGACCTGTCTGACCCTTATGTGGAATGGTTTTTTACACTCAATTACAACAGTTCTTTACATTTTCACTCAATTGCAATTACAGAAGTAGAAGATGTTGTATCGGTGATTTTATTTTTGCTGAGTGATCAAGCTGGGATGGTTACTGGTTCCTGTCTCCCGATTGACGGTGGATGTCTCGGTTCACTTACCATTTCATAAGCAATCACATCGAAGTTATAATTTATTGCACTTGAATAATAATACTACAATCATTACATTAATTTATTCATATACAACATATAAATCATATTAGCATTGTTGAATATATACTTTGTTAAACAACCAATCCATCTAGGTGCATATGAGTTTTATAACCTCATTTATGTCAGTAGTTCAGCTAAATCTTCTATTGCCAGGATTTTATGAAGCATATTGATCATCCCATTTATGTCAGTAGTATAGCTAAATCTCCTATTGCCGTGCAGCTTTTGTGAATAAATCATTTTATGAAGCATATTGGTCACCGCATTTATCTCAGTAGTTTAGCTAAAATGCAGCTTTATGAAGCATATTGGTCAAATAGTTTATCAATATTCTCCACCACACTTTCAGGAGTGTACTTCAAATACTTGTCAATGTTTTTAGTGAACTGCACCATTCTGTACCTGTGGAAGAGAAATATTTTTAAAACTGATGATCTGGTAAAAATTGGGGTAACAAAAAACAAATTGTTTTGGTATTAAATAATTCTCATATTTCAATATATTTGTACTTTGTAATTATTTTGCCGAGTGTATTAAAATATAAAGCTAACATTTATACAGCCTCCCTTTCAAAGTCTTATAATATCACACAAATTAAAATATAAAGCTAACATTCATACAGCTTCCCTTTCGAAGTCTTATAATTTCACACAAATAGGCAACGATTCTGTGTCATTATCCGTAGAAAATTGTGGATAATCCATGGAAATCCGCTGAGGTTTGTGTATTAAAATATAAATCTAACATTCATACAGCCTCCCTTTAGAGGTCTTATTATCACACAAACAGCCAGTAAATCAAACCAACTTTTCATGCAGCTCTGAATACGCCGACCGAATTCGACTTTTCACTGAATTTCTGATTTCTTTTTTAATATCAGAGCTCGGCATCGCCCACTGCTGGTGGGTTTTAACCAGGTCCTCGAAATCGTTGTTGAAACTCTTGAATTTATCTTTCACCACCTGCTTGTCCTTGTCTTTGAGCTGGAAAGGTGTATACTGAACAGTTAGACTTTAAATTTACAGTTTTGACAGAATTTTAATTTTTTTTTAAATTTACAGTTTTGACAGGAAAGTATTTACACTGCCAGATTATTTCATTGAAATTTCCATGTGTTAACTGGTAAATATATTCCAAGGATAATCCATCAATCAGTAATAATATTGTGCTGCCAGCTATGAGTGTAAGAAAAATATATTTTAAGCACTAGTCGGCAATATCACAGGTTTCTGGCAGCATAATTCCGCTACACCAGAAGCAAGGCCAATTAAGTAGTAGCTTCTCTGGATTGCATGATTACTTTACTACAGGTAAACACTTCAGATATCCGGCCCGTTGGTCTAGCGGTTAAGTGCGTCACTTTCAATCGAAAGGTTGCAGGTGCGAAACTGGTCGCTTGCTAAACGGTTGTGTCCTTGGGCAAGGCACTTTACAGACATTGCCTGAACCTAGCGGATTAATAGGTTCTACCAAATTGAAGGAACGTGTATATCATGTACAACACACTGCAATAGCTCCGGTAACACGACGATGGGCGCGAGGTGATTTGACGATTGCCTGTGTGGTAAACCCTTGGTTTTCCCATTCAGGGGGATAAACATGAATATCCTATCCTTCCCAAGATATAACTCCATATCCAAGTAATCACCTTGCCACCAGGTTGGACTTGTATGGGAACTCCTTTATTGTCGTTGTTCAAATAGCTATCGAATTTGGTCCAGCACTGCATGTATGCTTGTCTCTGTTCCTCGATGAACTCCTTGTAGAACCTCTCAATCTCAGGCGTGGCTATCTGTGCCAAAGCTAAAAGGTTGTGCCTGAAAGGAAAGAAAATAAAAATATATTCATAAACATGATGGGATCTTTATGATAACGGTTAGTCTAGTGGTTTAGTGCGACGCCTTTCAACCGAAAGGTTAAGGGTTCGAAACTGGTCTCTAGCTAGGTGGTTGTGTCCCTAGACAAGACACTTAACGGACATTGCCTAAACCCAGCGGATTAATGTGTTCTACCAAATTAAAGAAACATGTAAATCATACACAACACACTGCAATAGCTCCGGTAACCCAACGGTAGGCACGAGGTGTTCTGACGATTGCCAGTGTGTTAGCTCCCTTGGTTTTCCCATCCACATGGATAAACATAAATATCCTATCCTATATCCGATTACCACATTTGTTCCCACTTTTGCAGTGTTTTGAATACAATATAGACTTTCAACGTTACTACAGTATTATTCAACCAATTGAAACACTCAGTTTAAAGCACTTGTCTAGTGTTTAAAAAACATGTATTGATCCAATATTTTCCCTCTTTACTATTGCTATACACTACCACTGCCAAATTAAAAATTTTGTTTTTTTTGAAAGACGAGGCCTTATACACTATAACAAAATTTTCAACCATACATGTTTTTGCTTGTAATTTCGTAATCTATGATATCACTATAATTGGATTCCACTTAAATAGGTTTAACAGCCATTATAACGCAGCAATTAACCTGCGGTAAAATGGTGTTTAAACTCATTTAACAGCACATCACTTATAGTAGCATACCCACCTGTTAAGAGCTGTAATAATGAAGTGGTAATTGTTGAGCAGAAACACAGCAGCCAGAAAAAGGTCAACATAAACACGAGATTTGTTTTCGAGGTTTAGTTTTAAAGCACCAAGAACTTGACCTGTGAAGACAAATATTACACAAGTTATCAGAAAATGAATATTTCATAGACTAATTTAAACAAATGATGAGTTGTAACAAATAGTTCATACTGTAGAAATATGTAATAACAAAAAAGCAGACTAGAATGGTTAGGGCAAATGCCTTGAAAAGAGAGTAATACATTCGTCCTAAATGACTAACCCATGCGAATAGGCTTAAATTAGTAGGGAGAAAATTGCATCTATTACATGAACTAAAATTGTGGTATAAAAATAATATTGAAACAAAAAACTCTTTCACACGCAGTATATTGAACATTTTGACTTGCAACCCCTTGGCCAAGTATATTTGAACACTTTGACTTGCGACAAAATCAATAACACCCAGTAAATTCTAACACAATGACTTGGCAAAACAAGTTCAAAACTTAATAAAAATGGTGGTCAACACTGATAATCACACACCAATATACTTGGCCAGGCAGCTGCGAATAATTTGAATCGACTGTTGAGACTCGAACTTGGACGCCAGCATTCCGCCAACTATTTCCACATTCTCTGCCAACTGTTGCAGGAAGAGCATGGTCTGTGCATTGAGAAAGAGCATTTGATACTTTGGTAAAAAAAAGTTAAACTGCCATTTTTTTGAAAACGCTGAAAAATTGCTGACACTTGTAATTTTAAATGGATTTCAATTTCAGATAATTTGAACTAATTTTTTCAACAGTCTTGAATAGAATTAAGGAAACTTGTTTATGTAGTTAGTTTAGTTTATTTTTTGTTTCCACGATAAAAACATAAAGCAGGACCTTTGATAAAAATTTGAAACAGGGGAAAAACAGCAAAACGACAGTCATAAGAACACGTCTAAAAAGGCAAAAAATTATTAAATTTCAGTATAATTAGATGGGACCGCTAAACCCATACAAAATAAATAAATGCTTATACACTATTACACTAAGCCTTGAAGAAAAGTGTACGGTAGGTAATACTCATGTCGTGATATTTTAAAAGTCAATAAAATATAATAAGAGTTTAATACATAGAAACGGGTATGACTCCTGGCACCTGATCAACCAGCTCATCCAATAAAGCTGGTAAATAAGAGTTATTTACACTTTTTTTAACACATAGTTTAAAACGTTTATATTTTATTTTGCCAGAAACAAAAATATTTACCATTGTTATGACATCTCACTAATACCGCTGAATACTTTTCTATTAAAGCAGAATAATTTAGTAAATCATGATTTTTCAACAATCTATTGATGTTATTACTGCCTTTTATGTCTTACGGGTTAGTCTGGTGGTTTAGCGCGGCGCCTTTCAGCAGAAGGGTTGTAGGTACGAAACTGGTGGCTAGCTAGTTGGTTGTGACTTTGGGCAAAGCACTTAACAGACATTGTCTGAAACCAGCGGATTAATGGGTTTTACTAAATTGAAGGAACGTGTAAATCATACACAACACACTGCAAGAGCTCCGGTAACCCGTCTGTGGGCGCGAGGTAATCTGACGATTGCTCGTGTATTAACCCCGTTGGTTTTCCCATTCACAGGGATATACATAAATATCCTTTTCACTTACATTGCTGGTGAGTTCATGTACAGTTCCATCTTTCGGCATATTCGATTCTTTTTCAGGGTCGCTCTGTTTTAGTTATATTTTTTATTACACAGACACCCCACAGAACATTAACATGTTTCAAACTTTAAGGTTTATTGGAAAAATCTATTTTACAAGTTCCAGCATCAAAAACAATATAAATAGGAAGAACTTTTTATTAATTCATATTAATTCTTTGTTTAGAAAATCTTATTTTAGATCAAAATACTTAATGTTTATTGGATTAATTTGAAGAAAAAATACTAAAAAAACGGACATTATAAAGAAGTTTATTAAAACCCACCTTTACACAGTCAGAAAAGTCCTCCAAAACTTTAACCCCCACACTATCCAATTCCGCAATCAGCCTTGGTATTCTAAGGCGGTTCTTTTCCGATACACCCTGCAAGCAAGCTGTATTATAAAATAACCTACTTTGAATATTTTTGTTTAATGCCTTTTCTTATGTCAATTCAAACTTTATTTTACGTTTCTCGGCCAACATTAAAAGGAGAAAAAGAGGGAAGGAGGGAAACTGCTTACTAAAATTACGGAAACTAATTTAAACCCTCCCCTGAACACTAATCTCGACCTTATAACTGAATCTAACTTCAACCACATGTTTAAAACTAACTCTAAAGTCATAATCTTTATTTTAATGTGCGATTTCCCTCCTTCCCGCTTTCCCTCATTTTAGTGTTGCCCCGTTTCTCCAATTTAATTATGCAAATCAAATCTTTTAATTAATAGACCATAGCAAATAAAAAAAAAGATGAAAAAACACAGTCGTTAAAACACATCAATTATAATATATTTTTGGTTATGTGCATGAGCGATAGATGATACCTTAAGAGCATCTTGGTATGCAGGGAGCGTCGTCTTGAGATGTTTTATTGCAGGAAAAACGTTCACAATCGATGGATGGTCATGCCGTGCAATACACTGCTTGGAATACTCCACTATTTTCTATTTAAAATAAAAATACTTTCTAATAAAAATTAAAACAAAATAGCCAGATAATTTTGGAAGGTATATTATTTAACTGTTCTAGTCCTACCACTTGATTTGTATGCATTAATTATCAGTTTTAAGTGGTATATAGCACTGTCCAAAAATTGAGTTAGTCAAGCGGTTAAGGGGGCTATTACCAGACAAGTTTTCAAACTCTCTCTTGATCGTTTCACATTGCAGTTTTGCCCTTGAACATTTTCCCACCCCAGAGATAAACATTCTAAATGATAACTATCCAACCACAGAATAATTCAAGCATCAGTTAAACTGTTGGTGTTATAAATCTTTGAACACTGGAGCATTATTTAAATAGTCACTTATTCATCACTGTTCGATCATCTCGCTATTTAACAGTCGATGCTATTTAACAGTCGAAGCTATTCAACAGTTGGCACAAATTAATAAGATTGCGGATAAAAGCGTGCAAATTTCTTGGTTGCCTGCAAATATTTAATAATAAATCTAAATAATACTAACAGTGCCAGTTTGCTCCACAGTTTCCAGAGGTTCGGTAATGATGTTATCGAACACTTTACGTCTGTATTTCTCAGGTATCACAGACTGCATCATGTCTTGCTCCACCTGTATATATATATATGTTTATAGGAGTGGTTCTCGATCTTTTTGACCTCGTGGCCCACCCGAGACCAATTAAGAAACGAATGGGCGGACTTTGCACGCGGAGTCAAAACAATATGCTACATATTCAAACAATTTAAGAACAATATGGAAAATTAAAAGTTTAATTTAAGTAATTTCATCAGCGAATTTTCCACATAACGAAATGACTGTTTCTTGAGTGCTCTTGCTTTTTGAAAGTTAATGTAGAACAAACGTTACAATGGAAAAGAACGAAATAGACACTAACCATTTAGAAGTTTATGATCTATGCACACTGTCATAAATTCAAGGCGCATATAGCTAATTCCTGTGGCCCACCATTTAAGAAACACTGGTTTATAGGATAGTTTTTCACAGTACAAGACATCAACTTGTGGTCAACATTAAAAAGTTTTACTATTATTGGTATAGTGGTTAAACACAACGAGTTACTCGTCTTCAAAAATGTACGTTGTCAGGAGTGACTCTACCCAAAACATTAACTAGCCGAATGCTATATATATTTACAACATTTTTTTAGTCTAGTTAAAGAAAACTAATTTTAGTTTAGATAAAGAAGAAACCCCTAGTTTTGTTTTAAAAAAAGTAATCAGAATTAAGAATTTACCACAATTAGTTTGGCACAAGCAGAAACCATAGCTACAAATGGGTCAACTTCAAGTTCAATCAATTCCTCCTCAGCTATAGGGGCATGCGATGATTTTCCTAGACCTGGATAAGGGGTTGGGGTTCGTCATTTGTATTCTGGCTTACCTAGGTAAATTTAACAATAAATATAAACAAGAAACATGTAAAGATTGATTGAACCATTTGCCACATTTTAATAACCAGTGTATGATGATCTGCGATTCATTCATTTTTGTTGTTGTGTGTGTACGATCATGAAGTTGTGTCAATTTAATTTTGATATGTACA
>CH001429.1:1296-22572 GCA_000149265.1 Ciona savignyi | reverse complement strand
TTTTATTATGTCAGGCGGAATGGTCAGGGTTGACAACCTTATAACCCCCCCCCCCCATTGCTTAAACCACACTTACTTGGTTTGTTGCTTTATGACATCATCAACAGCTTGTTCCAAAGCGTCGTCTTCAGTTTGGCGATGTTGCAGGTATTTCATTATGTCAGCGAGCGTGGCGGTGCTGTGTTTCACGTTCGATTCACTTTCAACCTTGTTGCGTCTGCGGTGGGGAATGTGTTACACCTCATGCCCTGCAGTTGAGCTGCTGATATATTTATAGAATGGGATACTCATGTTTATCCCTGTAGAGATTATCTTAGCAACCGACACGGTTGCGACCAATTTCGAATCTCCAACTCATTAACTAAAGGGTGACGCAGTAACCCACTAAATAAAAGGTCGTACTAAACAGTGTGAAAGGTTGATAGCATTCTCACAAGGGTTGGGGTAGGGTGCTTCAGTTCAAAGGTGGTTGGATCAAAACCGATAGGTCTGTTATTTTATTCTATGCCCCATAACCCGGCCTATTGTTCTAGTGGTTAAGTGCGCATAAAACAGTTTCAATCGAAAGGTTGCAGGTGCGAAATTAGCTAGTCAATTGTGTCCTTGGGCAAGGCACTTTACGGACATTGCCTGAACCCAGCAGATTAATGGGTTCTACCAAATTGAAGGAACGTGTCTATCATACACAACACACTGCAATAGTTCTGGGGTAACCCGACGGTGTGCGCGAGGTATTCTGACGATTACCTGTGTGTTAACCCCCTTGCTTTCCCATTTACAGGGATAAACATGAATATCCTATCCTAACCCCGAAGACCCACCCGCATATCCACTATATTGGTGAAATTATCCATGAATCTATCCATAAGCACAACCACCTTATGCTAAGTAACAAAGATAAAAACTAACTTTGCTAGTGCGGCTGTGTGGTCGAATAGTTAATGTGTCCGTTGCATATACAAAATTAAATACAAAAGAAGAAATGCGAACACTCGTGTGTGGCCTTGGTCTTGTATATATATGGTTTTGCCAACAGCCTCATAATAGGTTCAAAACTAAGCTCGAAAACGAACTAACCGTGCGGTGCATAACCGCTCCCAGAGGGCGCTATCAACATTCTCTGGAATATTCGCTTCAGCGTCGAGCTCAGCGAGGCCATCTAGTGTTGCGAGTTTGGTGTCAGCGATCATCTCCGAGGCGTAGGGGTCGAGGCTGTTTGATCGGTCGCCCAGTGTACGGGGCTTCTGTATTCTGTTGGGGGGAGGGGTGTAAGGTGGTATTCAAGCAGATAAAAGGTTGTTGGATTAAAACTAGTCAGTGTTTAGTTGGTTACTTAGCTAGTCGGTTGTGTTCTTGGACAAAGCACTTAGCAGACATTATTAAAACCCAATGGAATAATGGGTTGTATAAAATAGAAATGTCTTGTTTGATACTTTGGAAACCCTGTGGTGGATGCAAAACAATTTGTTGTTTAATTATGTGATTTTTATTTTCTTGGTTTCGGTGATGTCTGCTAAGTGTTTTGGCCAAGGTTTATAGCTAGTGGGTAGGATAGAGTTATGTCCTTGGACATTTAGGAGACATTGCCTGATCCCAGTGGAATGATGGGTTTAAAACTGAAGAAACAATTTATTCAACACATTGCAATAGCTCTGGTAACCCAACGGTGGGCGTGAGGTGATCTGACGATTGCTCGTGTGTTAACCCCCTTGGTTTTCCCATTCATGAGGATAAACATAAATATCATATCATAACATGCATCATCGACTAAACATCCCAACCTCGGTCTCCGCTTGAAGAGTTTATAGAGTTGATCGCTGATGGAGAGTGGAACGTCGGAGAAATCACGTTTGAACGCTCGATCCAACATCTTATCCTCTGCGAGGGTGCTGTCATGCATCTCCTCGTATTCCTTCACCATCTGCTGGATCTGCTCCAGTCTGCTGCTCGAGCTCATCTGGTGGGGTGTTACATTACATTACACATTATTTTATTTATATATATAACAAGACACTGCAATAACTCCGCTAAATGGCACATTATTTAGGCCATGGAAGGCCCATTACTCCAGCGCGCCGAGCTATCATGGGACCGGGATATAGCGGTCAAATTGGGGGGTTGGGTCACTTCGTTTTACTTGTGTGTTTCATTGCCCTTTGATTGTTTGTGCTCAATTAAGGCTAAATCAACTATTCAGTCGTGAGTTTAGAGTCTTGTCTGTTTTTAAGAGACTTTTCATGTGCTAAGTGATCCAAGATTTAACTGGGGTTTCGAGTAGGTAAATGATGCTACTTAATTAGTATATTAATAGCCAAACATGGACAGACACAGCCACCTAACATTGAATATATTGGATATGGCTGCCAGACCTAAGCGAGATGATAATAATATAGGTAATATATGGTAGCATTAGAAAACAATAATATGCTCTTGTGGTAGCTGCACCCAAACCTTCAATTTGTTCTTGAATTCAAGCAGTTGATTGAGTTGGTCCTCGTGAGTAGCGAGTTCGTCTCCCATCATGATCGCTTGGGTGATGCGGAGGACCTTGAGCTCCTCCTGGTTCACCACCATCTCCGTCTTCACCTTCCTGGGGGTTTGTGGTCGGAATTTCTTATTTACGGTGTGTCAACCATATTTATGGTGTGTCAACCATATTTATGGTGTGTCAACCATATTTATGGTGCATCAACCATATTTATGGTGTGTCAACCATATTTATGGTGCATCAACCATATTTATGGTGTGTCAACCATATTTATGGTGCATCAACCATATTTATGGTGCATCAACCATATTTATGGTGTGTCAACCATATTTATGGTGCATCAACCATATTTATGGTGTGTCAACCATACTTATGGTGCATTAACCATATTTATGGTGTGTCAACCATATTTATGGTGTGTCAACCATATTTATGGTGTGTCAACCATATTTATGGTGTGTCAACCATATTTATGGTGTGTCAACCATATTTATGGTGTGTCAACCATATTTATGGTGTGTCAACCATATTTATGTTGTGTCAACCATACCAAAATATTGGTGAATGGTTGATAAGTTTATTTTTTTTACCTAGTATTAATAAGCAGTAAATAAAACAAATCACAGCACAGGGACAATGAAAGAAGGGAAAACAAACAGTCGCTAAAACACATCAAAAACGGATTTAAAAAAATAAATATAGGCCGCCGACTTAGGCGAACAAAATTATTTAGTTCACCACTAAATTACAATCCTAAATGTCAGAATACTCAGATTTCATACGTGTAAATAAGAAAACACAAGGGGGTTAACACACGGGCAATCGTCAGATGACCTTTCGCCCACCGTCGGGTTACCGGAGCTATTGTAGGTTACCGGAGGTTTTGTGTATCTTCTGGGTTCAATATAAAGTGCCCATGAACACAACCAACCTAGCAACTGGTCCACTCATGGACACAACTCCAAAACCGCCAAGTACACATCAAACCCACCCACCCACCTGTTGAACAGTTGAAGCAAACTTTCATCAAAGTTGGAAATCCCATCCATGTTATTCTGCTGCAATTTCTTCAACTCATTTTCCAGGTTTTTCCTGTACTTTTCCCGCTCTTCTTGCAGGTCTGTGACATCACAATCAGATGTTATAATCAATAATGGAGTTATGACACAATATTCGAAACTAATTTGCATAAATACTGCAATAACTGGTGTTGAAGCTATGGATAATGCATTTATATCGAGTTTGGTTTAGTTGGTTTATTCATTTTTCTCCTAGAAACAGTGGAAAATAAACCAAATCACAGCAAATGCACAGGGAAATATGTCAAAAGGAACAACACAGATAAAACATATATTTATTACTATAAGGTTGATATACTGAAATTAAACCAATATTTAACCCATCCTAACACATTGAGTTTAAAACTAAGAAACTGTTAAAACCTGTATCTTACACAAAGAATATAAATAGGACTTAATTTATGTGCTTGGCCTGGGCAATTAATGCTTTAACTCATAGATATCTGTAGTCAAATTGTCACATTTTGTGCAGTGGTTATGTTACAATTGTCATTAATATTTTGCATTATGATATCAGTGCATTTCTTATTTATAAGAATAATTTAATTGACTATTTTGTAAGCGTGTGAATTTGACCATACATGCATGGTAGTTAACGATATCCAGGAGTTAAAAGCTAGATTTCTCCAGAATATAAACATCACAAAATTCATTATACGTCGTTCACCTTTCACTTTCTTCTGGAAATCTTTTGCCTTTTTCTTTTCCTCATCTGTCCAATCTTTTTCCAACTTCTCTTCCATAAAGTCAGGTGGTAGAATGTCCTGTCATTAGTGCCGTGTTCAGTCAAATCTTGCTACCTCGCAAGTATACAACTTTTAGCGTAAAGTGCAGTATACTTTAGCCATTTTACAAATTTCCGCTACTATGCAATTTACGTTACTATGTCAATTTTACAATATATTATACTGTTCTACAAATCCTCGTTACTACACCACTCTTGTTAGCTCTGGTAACTCGATGGTGGTGCGAGGTGATCTGCCAATTGTCTATTTGGTAACGCCCCTTGCTTCCAATTAACGGGGATAATCATGAACATCCTATCTAATCATCACGATAAACATATCTCCCCCAATATAACATAACAACGAACCTGTTTAAGCACATCTTCCTTCTTGACCTCCAAGACTCCTCCCATCATGTCCTGCAACGCTCGTTCACGTTTGTTGTCTTGTTTCGCCGCTTCCTTTCTCTCCTGCTCCATCCTCTCTTGCTCCTCCTTCTCTTGCTCTTGCTCCTTGCTCAGAACCCGCTCAACCGTGACCTGGAGTGGGAAAAGTGAGATTTGTTTAAAATCCTCTAGAAAGTTGTCCTGAATATTTTATCATGTGGAGCAATGTTTTATCAATTTTCATCAGGTCATTTGGGGAAAAGTGTAGGATAGGATATTCATGTTTATCCCCGTAAATGGGAAAACCAAGGGGGTTAACACACAGACAATCGTCAGATCACCTCGCGGCCATCGTCGAGTTACCGGAGCTATTGCAGTGTGTTGTGTACGATTCACATGTTCCTTCAATTTTGCAGAACCCATTAATCTGCTAGGTTCAGGCAATGTCCATAAGTACCTTGCCTAAGGACACAACCGACTAGCTAGCGACGCACCTGCAACCTTTCGATTGAAAGGCGACGCACTAAACCGCCAGACTAACCGGCAGGATTGCTGCAGGTAAAAACAAGACGACTATTTCATTAATCACAAAATCTTCTACGGTGTTTTATAACAAAACACTTAAAGCCTGGCGATACATACCGGCACAACTTAATAGAAAGTCTTACCTCACTATCCAAAACTTGGAACACAAGTTCTGGGTTTTCCTCTGAATCCATTGATGGATTTTTCACCGCGTCAGCATCCATGTTCAGCTCCTGTCATCATGACTCAGCATATTATTTATATTGGGTTGGGTAGCATAGTGGGGTAATGTTGGGGAAGGGAAAACCACATCTATTTCCAATCCTAACACTAAAATATCACCCTCAATACTGACCGTTTTGTGTTAACATTCATTTTAAATGCCTCTCTTCCTATTTCCCTACCATCATCCCACATAGAATAACCGAGTAAAGCAAGCTTGGTGATGAATATTCAATTTTTCATAAAATTACAAAACCCATCATTCAGGAAAAGATGGCAAATGAACAGTCATATAAATGCATATAAATATTGATGCTTTCATGGTGAATTCCCTTGGATATTTTGACTTAGGTATTGTGATATATTTTAAAACAGCCATTAAACAATAAAGCTATGGTATCAACACTAGCATCTTACACTCACATTGTCATTTACCCACATACATGCCTAAACATCAGTCCCCATTCACCCACCCCAGAGTTAAGCATTATACTTCCATTCACACAACCTGAATGATGAACGTCTTATTCACCCACCAAAGAACTAACATCCCGCCGTACCCCCATTCACCCACCCCTTAGTTCAACACCCACCTGCATAATAGCTCGGATTCTGACGTTCCTTTCAATCGTTCTCCCCATCTCCTGCTCTTTATTCCGATACACCGAGGTGAATGCGTCGTTGAACGAAGCTTTGATCCTCCGTACTGCGTCCTGGGGGATTCCCCGGTCAAATCTCAGTTTGTTGGTTTTATTCAGATGAGCAGTCACTTGCTAAGTGTTTAATGGGCCGACACTTGACCAACATAGCCAGCGCGTTATGAATATTAATGGAGTGTACATTTATTCATCTTAATTACAAGACAAAACCCTTTTTACTGGGTTAAGTTGAAGTTTCAAACCAATGATGGGTAGAGAATACCCATGTATTAATTTCCCTAGCGTTTCTATTCTGTGTATAAATATATCCTAGAGCTATTCATTCATATTCCAGTGACTGGATGGTGGGAACAAGGTGATTCCATGATAACCCTTGTGCCATTCCCAGGTTATTCATGAATCTTCAATCATACACAACATGCGAAAATAGTCTGACTATGGGAAACCACTGTGGTTTAACACCCACTTTGTCACCTTTTCCAGGGTAACCCCCCCAAAGTAATCCCTTAACTGAACCCCTGGGGTAAACCAATCTCAAACCCTGTGTAAGACCCTCCAACCCAAGCCCCAGGGTAAACACACCCAACCCAGCCCTGGGGTAATCCCCCACCTTGATCAACACGATCTGCGAAATCTTTTCCTCCCTCGTGTGGAGATCGAACTGGGAGTAGAACAGGGGATTCCCCCCGTTGTAGTTTGGTCCAAGGCTCCCGTGGAGGGAGAGTCCGACCTTCTCTTCATCCTCTTCCTCCTCTCCTCCTTGCTTCGTCCCCGTTTCAACCACAGACTTCTCCACCTGGGGGGACATGGGGGGTGGTTAAGCGGGATGAAGAGGTTGTAGGGGTGGTGGTTATGGGGAGTGTAAGGGGTTGGGGTGGTGGGATGGGTAGGGATTGGTAGAAGGGGTTGTAGATGGGGGGGGTGGAGGGGTTGGGCGACAGGGAAGTGAAGGGGGGGGGTGTAAAAAGGAGTTGTAGGGGTTGGTAGGGGGTGACAGTGGGGTTGGTGAAAATATGTCGAGATGATGTGAAACTACTCGAACCACTGACTTCTCTACCTTGGGTGTTAGGGGGTAAAATGTGTTATTTGGGGGGTGGGGGTTTAAAAGTGGGTGAGAGTAAATGAAGTAAAAGAGGTGGCAGGGGTGGTAGGGTTGGCAGGAGGTAAAATGGTGGTGATATGGGTATCAGGGGGGTAAAATGGGGTGAAGGAACGGAGGGTAAACGGGGTTGGCAGGGGGTATTACACGATATTATACCATTCATCCTGACTCTAAGATGGTAACTAAATCAAATAACAAGATAAACATGTTTAAGCTGGATGTAAAAGCCAATCAACTGACTGTGGGCATGTGGTTGTACGAAAAAATACCTATTATAACACACCTTTACAATGAAATATCTTGTGCAACCCGACTGGGCGCATATGGTATTATGAAAAATAATAAAACAACTTCATCCTATCTATTAACTTACAGTGTTGACCGCCATCTCAATTTTTCTCATCCTTGTTACTTTATTGAGCATTGCAGTTTCTTCACTGGAAACACTGCTAGTTGGGTAGTTGGTAACACTGTAAGTTGAAACAAAACCTTTCAAGGAGCGACCTGTAATGAATGTAAGTTACCTCATGCCCACAGTCGATAAACAACGAACAGAGGTATGAATGGTCAACTAAGATATATCCAAATAGAAAATTCAATCGAAACCAGCCACAAGCTAGTTGTTTGTGTCCTTGGGCAACATACTTTTGCAAATTGCCCGAACACAGTTAAATGATGGGTTCTTTTATTTAATAGAAACATTTTAATCATATCTAACACACTGCAATAGCTCTGTAAGGATTGATCTAAAAAGCCATATTTTTTTTCGGTTCTGCCGTGTGTATTTTCTATGTGCTTAAACTACTGCAGTTATGCCGTTTTACCCTGCTTTCTATTTTAAATAACTCTGGTATTTTTCTTTAATGTAATGAAGAAATGAAAAAAACTAAGGACAGTTGTTTCATTTTTACACTATTTAGTGGAAAGTCAAGCCATATACAGCCCACTTAAAAGAACTCCAACAACTAATACAATTATCCTTTGGATTAATTAATAGTCATTACTGGGCCTGGATAGAGGATTCATTTTTATCAGTCATATACCGGGTAGTCCATTTAAAACACCAACAAATCATATGAATATCCTGCACCTTTGGTCACCATATCATCCCAGCACTGCTTTTTAATCAAATACGCGAGGTACCGCTGAGCAAGATTCTCGAACTCAATTTCTTCCCGAACCTGGAACAAAACACGTCCAGCTGGTTAGTCTGGTGGGTTGGTGTGTTGCGTTTTAACCAAAGGTTTGCAGGTTTGAAACTGGTCGATAGCTAGTCGGTTGTGTCCTTGGACAAGGCACTTAGTGGATTTGCATAATTTAAAAGCTTAATTACAAGTTCTGGAACCTTGATATAAAGCCATATTGCTAAGAACAGAATTGGTCTTGTTACAAATATAAATTCCCAACGAAATGTACACCAAGTGGTTATGGTAACGTGACAGTGGTATTGTGTTCTAGGTACTTTAGAATCTGACTTACAAGTGATAAGGTCTCGTGTTAACCGATCTACAGGATAAATCATTGAAATCTTACATTCAAATTCAACATATCATTCGAAAACTCTATGTTACCCACTCACAAGATAAACATCCCACACACTATTACGTCACAATAGAGATAGTGACCTCATGGATCCTCTTATCCTGTTGAGCTTGCATCTTGGTCTGCTGCTCGATGTCCAAGTTGTACTCGTCGTGACGCAGTTGCTCCAATTCGGGGAGGTTGTTGTTGTTTTCCATTAATCCTAGTATCTGGGGGGAGTGGGGGGGTTATAAAGGGGGGCGTAGGAAGTGGGGTTTAGTGGAGTTTAAAAGTGAGTGGAGGTTTAAGAAGGGGAGAGGAAAAAGAGGGGTTAGTGGAGTTTGGAAGTGGGGGGTGGGGGTTATTAGAATTAGTGAGTGGGGGTTAGATAGGAGACTAAGAAGTGGGGGTTAGTGGACTTTGGTAGTGGGGGGTTAGGACGGGTCTGGGATGGCTAATGCAATCCTTTTCAGAAAAGAAAAAAAAGAGACCACCGAGAATGGGACGCAACACACCCCGTTCAGGTGAATGTGAAATAGTTTTCACCTAATTCGAAATTAGTGGTGAGATTTCACCCAATTAGTTATTCTTTTTAAACAAGTATTTCTTCTTTTTGGTTGAATTAAATTAAAATCGTTTTCCCATCCACATGGATTAACATTCCCCTTCCTACCGTTTTCCTCAATTCTTTGATATTCTTCCTGAGTTCACGCTTCACTTCATCATATTTTGCGTTTTCCTCCTTGATGGCGATCAGCGATTGTGCGTCCAACCATGTCGCGTCCGATTGGGGGGTTGGGGTCGGGGTCATTGTCACCTCACTACGAGCCCCAGATTTTGCTGTTTGATGTCATAATGGGGTTAATATTATGTGATTAAACACAAAATACGAGCACACAGTTGGAAAATACTGAAACAATGAAGGCTTTATTGATGTAACAATGCATCATTACAATCCTATAGAACATACAAATATATATATATAACTATGCATTGAGTTATATTCAATAAAAAAAACGAATACACAATAAACAAGGTAACCATACGTCTTATGACATCACTATCATATCTTTGTTCTTCATCTTCCGGAGTTGTTCGTTCTAGAAGGAACAATCAGAGATTCATGAGATGATGATTATAAGGTTTCTTATTGAAAGTTGAAATTGTACCATACAGTTGTATTTTTACATAAGAGAGAAATATTGCAGTGTGTTGCATGATTGACACGGTTCTTTAATTTGGTAGAACCTGTTATTTCGCTGGGTTTATGCAATGTCTTTTCACTGCTCAAGAATACCGAACAGGGAAACAAAATTGAAGTTTTATTTTGTGTTGTGTATGATTCACTTGTTTCTCCAATTTAGTAGAACGCATTAATCCACTAGGTTCAGGCAATATCCGTTAAGTGGCTTTAAGGACACAATCGACTCCTGTCTGGTAATTGTCCACAGTCCACATCCTTATTCTTTTGACCAGAAATCCCCAACCAAGGAAACGTGGTATAGTTGTCAATATGGCACATCTGAGCAAAATAGCTGTGGCTTGCCAGTGTGCCGGACGGGCAACTTATCTACTCGGTTTGATGATGTAAGCTTAAAAAGAGTGGGAACAAAAAAGATAGATCGTCATGTATCACTACAGGTGTCATTATGTGGCCAAATGGTTAACGTGGCTGATACATACATCGGTACCAACTCCATGCAAATTTTGGTCTTATGGACGAGTTCATCATGGGTTCAAAACTTGACCCAGTTAAAAAAGATGGGGAATTCCCCAACTAGAGCATCCACCCTTACCCCGAGAGGGTGACCACTCCTCCATCGCCCCCAACGCCCCAGCCTCCACCTCCATTGTATTCCGAAGCCTCATGTTCAACACCCGAGCGAACTCAACCGCGTTGTTCCCAGCCAATTGTCCTTTCCCTGTGAAACTGGGGTCGGATGGGGTTAGTTGATTGAATGTTAAAATGGGGTTTGTTGGATTATCGATG
The DNA here is from genome assembly GCA_000149265.1 of Ciona savignyi. Lineage (NCBI taxonomy): Eukaryota > Metazoa > Chordata > Ascidiacea > Phlebobranchia > Cionidae > Ciona > Ciona savignyi. The sequence goes on along the minus strand of CH001429.1, from coordinate 11,875 downwards.
GTTTAAAGCAGGAGTGGGAGGCTTCTTTAGTCTGCAGGCTACATGCCCAGGCAAACTTATGTTGTATTCTTCTTGTTGATTGGACTCTACATTGTCAGTTAATTATGTTATTGCCGAAAGCCAGATTATAGTCCTTGGTTGAGCAGATTATTACATGAATTGTATTTAATATCTTAATTACAGGGTATGGTTAGGTAGAGTCTGTAGGCTGGTCAAAAGAACTTTACGGGCCCAAGGGCCGTATGTTGCCCATGCCTGATTTAAAGGGATAGGATAAGAGATTATAGGATAGGATAAGATATTCATGTTTATCCCCCTGAATGGGAGAACCAAGTGGGTTAACACACGGGCAATCATCAGATCACCTCTGTCAACCGTCGGGTTACCGAAGCTATTGCAGTGTGTTGTGTGTAATTTACACATTCCTTCAATTTGGTAGAAACCATTAATCTGCTGAGTTCCGGAGATGTGTGCTAAATGCCTCGCCCAAGGACACAACCGACCCACCAGGGGCTAGTTTCGATCCCCCAACCCACTTACCTCCATTGGAAGCACATACAGGCTTGGTCATTGTAGCCCACGGTAGTTATGAGAGAAGCATCTGGTGAGAAGGTGAGGGTTTTCACTCCTCCGTTGATGTACGAGTGAGGTTTGCATGATACAACGCTGTCCTGTGTGTGATGGGGGGTTAGCTACATGCAGGTCTAAGCATGGTGTCTGGTGTATGACTTTATAGATTATGACATTGTAGATCATGACATCATAGATTATTACATCATGGATTATGACATCATGGATAATGACATCATAGATTATGACATCATAGATTATGACATCATAGATTATGACATTGTAGATTATAACATCATAGATTATTACATCATGGATTATGACATCATGGATAATGACATCATAGATTATGACATCATAAAATATGACATCACTGATGACTTAACAGCCATAGAATTTACCCTACATCACCACAAATTAAAGATTAGATTCCATTTGATGTAACATATATTGCCAGTTCCCTATGGGTTGTGTATGCTGCCATACTTATGACATATTTATACTTGGATTATGGAATATTAACAGAAACAGGGGTTTAAACACCTAATTCCCAGTACTTGGGCCAGTCATACTAATGTTATATTTCATCTAAAATCTAACGTATATTTCCTGTCTACATTCCTTGCCCCCCCCCCAGCCCTCCCTTACCAACTTACCCAATTAGAAAGTTCCCTCATTATGACATCACCATCTGTGGCAAACGAGGCCAACCACTTCCCATGTGGGGAAAGTACCAGGTTACCCCCTGGTAATTGGTGGCCGGGGTGATCCGATATTGGGGCGACTGGGGTGCCCTGTATAATGTGGGGGTGATAATAGAGTGTTTGACCAGTTAGGTCATCCATAGTGCATTGGATCATTAACCGAATGGTTGTCAGTTCAAAACTTCTTTGAACCCAGTTAAAAAAATTGCTTTTGAATTGGCACCAACCGGACATTTCCTTAACCCAATAGGTACTGCTAAATTAAAGAAACATGTGAATTATACACAACACACTACAATAGCTCTGTGGGCGTGAAGTGATCTGACGATTGCCCGTGTGTTAAACCCATTGTTTTTCCCTTGTCTTTTGTATATCATATACAACACACTATAATAGCTCCGGTTACCCGACGGTGGGCGGAGGTGATCTTACGATTGCCGATGTTTATTAACAATTCTTGCAATTCACGGGAATAAACGTGAATATCCTATATTACTGGTTTAACGGTAAATTGAAGTATTGTCCTAATTCAACCAAACATAGATACTCCAGTAACCTAAAAAAATGAGGTAATCTGATGATTTCCAATATAATATTAATTCTCTATGTCGATGTATTACACTACCTAGGTTTATAAAAATGAGATTACTATTCTTTCTTATCATAAACTACATTCTGTAGTACAGGTCTAGCAGGATATAGGATAGGATGTTCATGTTTATCCCTGTGAATGGGAAAACCAAGTGGGTTAACACACGGGTAATCGTCAGATCACCTCGTGTCCACCGTTGAGTTAGTGGAGTTATTGCAGTGTGCTGTGTATAACGAATATGTTCCTTCAATTTGGTAGAACCCATTAATCCACTGGGTTCAGGCACTGTCCATAAAGTGCCTTGCCCAAGGACACAACCAATTAGCAAACAACCAGTTTCGAATCTGCAACCTTTCGATTGAAAGACGACGCACTTAACCGTCAGGCTAATTGGCTGGGGTAGCATTAGGTGTGTAATGGTGTCATATCATGTATATCTAGTGTCCAACCCACAAATGACAGTTAGAATTTCCCAACTTTACCTGCGGTGTGTGGGGCAATTTGAATTTCAGTAACTTCTTGTTCAGAGATGATAGAGCTGCTATTTCTATGGCATCATCAACAGATGTGATAATAGCAGAATCAACAGGGGTCGATAAAACATGGCGGGAAAAGTTGATTGAAGATTCTGAAAATGTGGAAATTGATTATAAATTTAGAATAAAAATCAATGGTGTACATGAGTATCCCACACATGTGTCTGATTGGTTAGTCTGGTGGTTTGGTGAAGTCGATAATAATAGTTAATAATGGGTTCTACTAAATTGAAGAACGTGTCTATTATACACAACACACTCCAATATCTCCGGTAACCCGACGATGGGCGCGAGGTGATCTGACGATTGCTCGTGTGTTAACCCCCTTGGTTTCCCATTCACGGGGATAAATATCAAAATCCTACCCTACCCTATCGTATGTGTGTTTTTGTTTTGTTAAGTATAAAAACCTCAAATACCACCCATGTGTGCTGTATTAAAAATTGAAAAATCAAAAAAAAATAATAATAAATTTTAGAAATCTCAAAGATTGTCTAAATAGATTGTTTGATGAATTTCAAACATTAGCAGAAGGATGGTTGAAAATGGTTGTTTAATTGAGCAATACACTTAATGTATACTGAACCCTGTGGATTAATGGTTGGATCTTACTATAAAAACAATATCTAAAATTTGTATTGGCAGTATCCAATTATGTTTTATAAAATTATATGATACTACGATATTATGAATAATTTCAAATTTATTCAAAGTCAGATTTTTCTGCCATAATATATTAAAACTACCGTTCCAAATAATAGATTGTCATAGCTTTGTCACCTTTAAAATCTTTTCTCAGTGATTTAAAATGTCCGTCGGTGTTGCCTAGCAACTTGTTGGTAATGGTGAACAATGCAATATTCTTTGAATCACAATTGTCTTGTGACATCACAGTCGCAATGTGAGATCCGGAATTATTGTGGTGGATCGAAAGGTTCTTGATCGGCCCCCCACAATCTGGAAATATTCGGTCAGGATAGCTTGGTGGGTTAGTGCTGTGCTTTTCAACCAAAGGGTTGTAGTTCAAATTGGTCGCTAGCTAGTCGGTTGTATCCTTAACGGACATTGCCTGAATCCGATAACCCGACTGTGGGCGTCTGTTAAACATTTCCTATATCCCTAACATCACAGAAAACTACCCCCATAACAACCTGCATAACCCACTCATAAAACAAACCAAATTTAACCCCATATACCCCACTCACAAAACCCCACATAACCCACCCATATAACTAACCCACATAACCCACCAATAAACCCCCCCTCCACATAACTCATCCATATCCATATATCTAACCCCCTTACATAACCCACACAACCTATCCAATATAACTCCCCCACATAAACCCACCTACATAACCCATGCACTTGAAGTTGGTGGAAGGTCTTGAATCCAGCACGAACACATTGGATTCCTCATCGGACGCACTTATTAGGAAGTCTCCACCAGCATTGTATCTATGATGTCATAATGTATATCATCAACAAATTATGATATAACAAGTCTGGTCACTGTGGTCTATTGGGTAAAGACAAAAGTAATGAGCAGACATGTTCTTGGTTCAATATTCACCCTGGCTAGTTTTCCAACCAATGTGTAGACCAGTGTTTGCCAACCAATATGTGTCATAAGTTTGCTATCATGATGATGTCATAAGTTTGCTATCATGATGATGTCATAAGTTTGATATCATGATGATGTCATAAGTTTGCTGTCATGATGATGTCATAAGTTTGCTGTCATGATGATGTCATAAGTTTGATATCATGATGATATCATAAGTTTGCTGTCATGATGATGTCATAAGTTTGATATCATGATGATGTCATAAGTTTGATATCATGATGATGTCATAATTTGATATCAAGATGATGTCATAAGTTTGATATCATGATGATGTCATAAGTTTGCTATCATGATGATGTCATAAGTTTGCTATCAAGATGATGTCATAAGTTTGATATCATGATGATGTCATAATTTGATATCAAGATGATGTCATAAGTTTGATATCATGATGATGTCATAAGTTTGCTATCATGATGATATCATAAGTTTGATGTCATGATGATGTCATAAGTTTGCTGTCATGATGATGTCATAAGTTTGATATCATGATGATGTCATAGGTTTGATATCATGATGATGTCATAAGTTTGCTATCATGATGATGTCATAAGTTTGCTGTCATGATGATGTCATAAGTTATATAGCTGAGTGTGTTTTTCTTTGTGATGTAAACTTTCTAACAAAATTGCTGTGAGGTGCCGTGCTGTTGCAAAATTTCTTCATAACGGTGCTGCAAGCTTAGTAAGAGAGAGAGCTCGTTATACCACTCACAAAACACCACCAACTCACTGCAGGAAAGTTACTGGCGCGTGATGGAGCCTCGCGCTTCCCACTTGTCGGATATTGGGCTCCTCTGAAGCCAAGCTGCTCACATCCAAGTAACAGAGGTGTCCCGTCCATGTCCCGACCACCACTACTGGGCTCGATGGGCAGCACGCCATGGTGCAACTCTGTAGAGTAGTGGTGGCGTGATAGTAGACAGTATGATCAAATATGTAATGGCTGTTGCATAATAATATACAGTGTGGTAGAATGTGTAGTGTCTGTGACATGATAGGAATCTTTTTTCTATGCCAGTGTTGCCGATTAATTAATGTCCAGACTTTATAGTCAGTTGGTCAACACTGACATGAATTTACATATTCCATCACATGGTGCAGTATAGAGCTAATAACATATGATAATATTCTCATGTTGTATACAGACAAATGCTAATCAATTTGGTTAAATCATTAAAAATGAGAAACCGGAGTTGGGGTGTAATATATCATAGAAAATAGAGCTGTATTTAGTAATTTACACTTGTGAAAATAACATATGATGATATGCTCATGTTGTATACAGACAGATGCTACTAAAGTAAGTGAAATCATTTAAGAATGGGAAACCACAGTTGTGGTGTGTATTAAAACTCTGGTCCACGCTTTCGGGCCACACCTTCTCCTAAAGCCGGCTCCCCCACAGTACTGGTCGCGCTTTACCGCACACTTTTCTTCAGGGCTTTATATCGTTTGGTCTTAATTAAATTTGGATTTGTTCTTTTGCCTAGGTTTGGCGGCCGCGTCCGCTATATTTATTACTTTATATCCTTTTTTTCTAATGACGTGTTTTAACGACTGTTCGTTTTGCCGTCTTTTCCCGTTCCTGTGTCGTAATTATATTCGTTTGCCATTTTTTAAAACTGGGGCAAAAAATGAATAAACTAAAACTAAACTAAAACTAAAACGTAAAAACAGTCGGTTTTAAATAGCTATTGCAGTGTGTTTAATAAAATATATTCATTTTAGTTTTGTAACAAAAATTATTAAAATATATTGATTTGCTTGAACCCTTAATCCACTAATCATCTGGCAACAGAATTTATTCAGGAGTGTAACCCCCCAAATTGATTCAAAATATGAACCCACCCGAGTGCAGAGTGAGAAAGTGGTGACAAGGGATCCGTCCTCCGATGACCATATTTGGACTTCCCCATCCTCCCTACATGTCTGCAATGATGGAGGTTTTGATAGCGAGGGTGGTATGTAGGAGGATATTGATGTTTATCCCCGTGAATGGGAAAACCGAGGGGGTTAAATCACGGGAAATCGTCAAAACACCTCGCGCCCACCGTCGGAGCTATTGCAATGTGTTGTGTATGATTAAGACCTTATCTTAATTTGGTAGAACCCATTAATCCGCTGGGTTCGTGCTTACGTTGAACAGCAAAAATAAAAACTAAGAGCTGGAGATAATATGGGTAACGTGGCTTTTAAACCAGTTGTTACCTGTATCAATTGGATTACTTTTATTTAAATAAAATTGTAAGTGCTTCGCCTTTCAATCAAAAGGTTGCAGGTGCGAAACTGGTTGCTAGCTAGTCGGTTGTGTCCTTGGGCAAGGCACTTTACGGACATTGCCTGAACCCAGCGGATTAATGGGTTCTACTAAATTAAAGGAACGTGTCTATCATATACAACACACTGCAATAGCGCCGGTAACCCGACGGTGGGCGTGAGGTGATCTGACGATTGCCCGTGTGTTAACTCCCTTAAGAAACCTGAATATCCTATCCTATCCTAAGATACCATTACTGATGATGCTGATTGTGGTGTGGTAAAGAAAACAAATTCTTACTCAAATTAATTATGTCATTACGCAACATAAAAATAGAAATAAAAAGAATCTTACCACAACAAGTTTCCCAGCGCAAGTGAACCCAGCTCCGACGAAATCTCCTGTCTTTGTGGTCGCTATCGGAGAGATTTGCTGAGTCAGCAAATTTCCTCGTTGGATCTCGCCACTAGACGTCGCTATAACCAGATCCACACAGAGAGGAGGAGCGAAACTGAGACAGCTGATTGGTTGGTTGATTTGGAATAACTGCAGGGGGAGCACAATATAATTTATTCAATCAAAACTCAATACTAGGCCATGAATATTAGGCCATGAATAACTTAATATTAGGCCATGAATAACTTAATACTAGGCCATGAATAACTTAATATTAGGCCATGAATAACTTAATATTAGGCCATGAATAACTTAATACTAGGCCATGAATAACTTAATATTAGGCCATGAATAACTTAATACTAGGCCATGAACAACTTAATATCAGGCCATGAAACACTTAATATTAGGCCATGAATAACTTTATATTAGGCCATGAATAACTTAATATTAGGCCATGAATAACTTAATATTAGGCCATGAATAACTTAATATTAGGCCATGAATAACTTAATATTAGGCCATGAATAACTTAATATTAGGCCATGAATAACTTAATATTAGGCCATGAATAACTTAATATTAGGCCATGAATAACTTAATATTAGGCCATGAATAACTTAATATTAGGCCATAATTAACTAAATATTAGGCCATGAATAACTAAATATTAGGCCATAATTAACTAAATATTAGGCCATGAATAACTAAATATTAGGCCATGAATAACTAAATATTAGGCCATGAACTAATGGGGTGACATAGTATGTATCCCCACATTTTTATACATGGGAGACACGCCACCCCTGACACTTGAAGTAACATACCCCACCCCATTATTTCATAGACATTTTTGTGTCATACCACCCCTGCCACCATGGAAATCAACACTTATACAACCACCCATTGCTAACCACCCACCTCGCTAATCTTGATTCCATTATTATCGAGTTGAACCAACCTCACCCCCCCATCATCCCCCCCGACCACCAACCCCTGCGTGTTCATAGTGAGGCTGTTGAACATCCCACACTCGATGTCGCCAGATAGCAGCGAATCTGGGGAAGAAAACGACGGTTGAGCACGATCGTGTGGTTCAGTTAACGTGAGCAATAAATTCTATAAAAAGGTCTTGGTAACAAGCCCATCATGGGTTCGATACTTAGCGGTAACCCACCTGATATCCCCCCCAGTAGTAAAGTGGCCAGTCCTGTCCCAGCGTCCACTCGAAACAGCTGGCCCCCCACGCAACCCACAAATATTTCACCCCGACTCGACCAGCACTGGGACGAGGGTACGACTCTCGGACGACGGTGTTCTGGGGCCTGAAATGGGGTGAGAAATGGGGAGATTTAATATCCAGCTCATTAGCTCATTGGTTGTGCATCGAACTATTAGCTGGAAGATAGTGGGATCGAAACCAGCTGCCTCGCTAGTTGTTCTCAGGCAAGGACCTGAATGGAATATTTAAAACTTGTCGCGAGGTTATGATTTGTGTTCTTTGGAAAGGCACATATCAGGTACACTGGCTAGACTTCATAATGTAGCTGATAATTTAAGTCGGTTGTATCCTTGGGCAAAGTACTTAACGGACATTGCCTGAACTCCCATTTGAATATCTTGTCATTTGAATTGATTTACCCAGGAACCACCGGCATAAATAAGTGGTCGTCTCACCTCGAACTTATCGACGGCCGCCCCAACCAACCCGGCCCGAGTGGAAGCCGGGAGATGCACGTGGTGCCCCAACCTGGTCCCCGATCGTGACACCGTGTCGTCGTCATGGTGGGTGACAACCCCGTCTGTCGTTGGGAGGTTTACAACCCTGAAAACAGCAACAAAGTTAGTGGAAATAGAGATTTAGGTTCATGTTAGTAATTTTAGTAAATCTTGGTAATTTGAACAATTTTTAGCTTCAAGGATTTCAAAAGTTGCAATCGCTGCAGTGAACCGATTGTGAAATTTGAGCGAATGCTTTTTTTTCCTTTTATAGTACCGGTATTCTCTATTTTTCTCTTCTAATTTTTTAAATTAAAAGAATATGGCAAAGCCTTGTAAATATGCAGTAAAGATGAACTAAATCGTCCAAATTACTTTGCTTTCAAGGTTGATATTTCATTGAAATCCTCCACTGTCCAAATAGTGACGCTGGATTCTGTGATCGTTGAAATCCCGTGCTTGTTCATGGGGTTGAAAAGCACTGATGTCACAGGGGATTCCCCTGGAAGCTGAAATGATTGACAGGTGAATGCTATTATCGAGGTTGAATGTTTTGATTTTGTACTCGTTATTATAAAACCAATTTTCAATCATTTAATCATCTTTATTATTTAAACTATAAATATATCATTCAAAACTACACCATAGTCTTGATATCTTCATGAATTTAAGTGTTGAATCGATTTAAATATAAACTTATTTGGATCAAAGTAAAACACATCATCAAAATCTTTGGGAAAATCTTGAAAAAAGCATCCTCGTGGATGAAGAGACGGATCTGACCTTTTCTTTGCATTTGAGATTCCCCGTCTCCCAATCCCAGATGAAGATGGAGAAGTCGGGAAGAGTGGAGCAAGCGACGAGGAGGCTCCCGTGGAGCGAGAAGTGGAGTTGGGAGTAACCCAACATCGCTCCGTCTGCGAGGATCAATATTTTGTATCGGAGCACAAGGTTATCTCTGAGGGTGGGACAACGGTGATTGTTGTGAAATGTGGGAATGTTGAATAATTTCACCATGGCTGTATATGTGTGTCAGGGATTATTTAATATGTGTTGTATGTTTAACATGTTGTAGCACAAGATTAGTGGAGTAAGATATATTTCTGTGGGTGTGTTGTTGTAAAAATATGTGTCCGAATTATATGTGTTGTATTTTGTATTTTCCTGTTCCTGTTCCTGTGCCATGACTTGCTTTATATGTCATTATTTAATACTTGGGAAAAAAGGGATAAACTAAACCATGTTATAAATGATTTATATAAATGATCAAGTTCTACTGGATTGAAGCAAAGACACAAATGTCATGCGAAACTGAGATGACGGTAATTATAAAGTGACGCATGTGTGAGTGTGGTACCACTGCCCCCTCACCTTGTAGAATAGAGATCTGCTCGCAGTGGGGGAAGTCGTACACCATGATGCTCGGATTCAAGCCTTCCTCTGCGACAGCGAACATCCGATGATGAGATGACGACGCAACTTGGCTCACCCCGTTTCCATCCGGTTGGAACACGCTCTCGCTCCCGTTGGAAACTTGGAGGAATTTAACGCTGTTTCCACATGAGAAGCAAATCATGTCCTGGTCCACGTGGGACAAGTGGTCACCTTTGAACCCCTTCGCCCATCTGTTGGGACATAATGTCCATTGTTACATGATAGAACATGTTTAAACCAAGGTTGGTGAAATGTAATAATCATAATGTAGATTTCTACCACAAAATTAAATAATCATGAAACATTATCCCACGGCAACTACGGATAAATCTTTCCACATGGTTCCACATGGCCCCTCCTGACTGAATTGCCACATTCACCAATTCGATAATAAAACACAGAAATAAAAAAAACAAAATAACGAGTAAATAGTGCTTTGTAAAGCCACCATTATTCACCAATAAGTCAAGTATCAGACTTTACGTATGGGTTAATTAAACAAGAAAACTATTTGGTGGCATATTCACATTTTACATACACAAATACTGCACAGTTTGGTCATTTTTTGATTGTCTTGGAGCAAAATCGATTGGTCTTTGCCATTGGGTTCGCATGATTTTGCATTAAAATCAGATTTCTCACACCTGAATATTAGCGTGGGTTGGTGATTTGTATTTGTATTTCCGTATATATCTATTTGCGGCATTCAGTAATGCGCCTGTTTAGATAACCTGTCGCTACA
>CH001430.1:36018-74224 GCA_000149265.1 Ciona savignyi | reverse complement strand
AGTTTTGAAGCTTATCAAAGGGGAAGTGTTTAATTAGTTCTCCTTCGAACTGGAGACACGGGCTCAAATGTTCCATTTGTTTGTAAAAAATCTCTGGATGCTTTTAGTGGAGCTATAATACTGCTGAAGAGGAAGTTTTGAAGCTTATCAAAGGGGAAGTGTTTAATGAGTTTTCTTTCGAACTGGAGACACGGCCTCAAATGTTCCATTTGTTTGTAGAAAATCATTGGATGCTTTTAGTGGAGCTATAATATTGCTGAAGAGGAAGTTTTGAAGCTTATCAAAGGGGAAGTGTTTAATTAGTTCTCCTTCGAACTGGAGACACGGGCTCAAATGTTCCATTTGTTTGTAAAAAATCTCTGGATGCTTTTAGTGGAGCTATAATACTGCTGAAGAGGAAGTTTTGAAGCTTATCAAAGGGGAAGTGTTTAATGAGTTTTCTTTCGAACTGGAGACACGGGCTCAAATGTTCCATTTGTTTGTAGAAAATCACTGGATGGTTTCAGTGGAGCTATAATATTGCTGAAGAGGAAGTTTTGAAGCTTATCAAAGGGGAAGTGTTTAATTAGTTCTCCTTCGAACTGGAGACACGGGCTCAAATGTTCCATTTGTTTGTAAAAAATCTCTGGATGCTTTTAGTGGAGCTATAATACTGCTGAAGAGGAAGTTTTGAAGCTTATCAAAGGGGAAGTGTTAAATGAGTTTTCTTTCGAACTGGAGACACGGGCTCAAATGTTCCATTTGTTTGTAGAAAATCACCGGATGGTTTTAGTGGAGCTATAATATTGCTAAAGAGGAAGTTTTAAAGCTTATCAAAGGGGAAGTGTTTAATGAGTTCTCCTTCGAACTGGAGACACGGCCTCAAATGTTCCATTTGTTTGTAGAAAATCATTGGATGCTTTTAGTGGAGCTATAATATTGCTGAAGAGGAAGTTTTGAAGCTTATCAAAGGAGAAGTGTTTAATGAGTTCTCCTTCGAACTGGAGACACGGGCTCAAATGATCCATTTGTTTGTAGAAAATGACTGGGTAGTTTTCGCTAAGCTGTATATTAACTAAAGAGGAAGTTTTGAAACTAAGCAAGCGAGATGTAAATAATAAGTTATTGGCGTATATTCAGCGGAAGGTATCTAAGAACTTCCCACCGTTAAAAAGGAAGCGCGAGTTTATATATTGAGTAACACTTGCCCTAACTCTACAGTCTGATATCAATTCAAAGATGGATCGCAAACTACTTGTCGTTTTTCTTGTTGTGCTCATCTGCTTTGCTAGTGAAGGGGAAAGTTTTGTATCCACCTTGATTTGGGGCCGACGCCGTGGCGGGAGGCGCCGACGCACTTGGAACGCAGAAGAGTAAGTGACGAAAGATGTTCAAAATAATTCCAACTTTACATTTTTTTAAATTTAGACAAACGGAAGAAAGTAATGATATGCCATCCGAAGAAGATATGGCTCAGCTCGGAGAATTGATGGCAAGCGACGATGAAAGCCAACCCGCCAAGCAGCAATAATTGCATAAACATTGGTAAAAGTAAAAAATTGCTTTCGCATTTATTTACTCAATACAAGTTAAATACTGCAACACACAGTTTCATGATATTTGTAATATTGTACGCTGAGTTAAGTATGCAGCAACAACTTCGTTTTAATAAAAATAAAGGCCCTTAACCACCTTATGCACTTGGCCATGTCATATCACCCGGCTGGCTATGTACAAGAAAAACATACGATCTAAACAGACTACATTTATTCAAGTTTTTCCAGGTGATTTGAAAATGAAGGGGCGTTATCGTGTTTGGCAAACATTAGATTGTTATTTATAGTGTGTAAAATAAAATTTAAGACATTGCTTTAGATTTAGGTAAACCGTTTAACCACTGAGTTGAGATATGCCCATTAAGTGGCTAGCCTAAAACAATAAAGTCAAGCGAGTGGCAAGTTTTGCTTTAAAAACATTTTGGTTGTCAGTAAACCGCTGATGCTTTAACCGACTTAGCTATTAAGCTTATAAACATAATCCTTATATGGTTTCGTTGAGGTATAATTGCGCAGAAAATAATGTAATTAATTTATAAAACTGATTAAATAAAACGTACTTAAAGAATTGTCCTTCTCACTGAAGACACTAGCGCAAATGTTTCTTTAGTTTTTAGAAAATCACTGGACTGTTCTTGTGGAGCAATATAATTGCTGAAAAGGAAGTTTTAAAGCTTCTTAAAAGGGAAGTGTTTAATGAGTTTTCTTTTGAGCTGAAGACACGGGCTCAAATGTTTCATTTGTTTGTAGAAATTTACTGGATGGTTTTAGTGGAGCTATAATATTGCTAAAAAGGAAGTTTTAAAGCTTCTCAAAAGGGAAGTGTTTAATAAGTTCTCTTTTGAGCTGAAGACACGGGCTCAAATGTTCCATTTGTTTGTAGAAAATCACTGGATGGTTTTAGTGGAGCTATAATATTGCTAAAGAGGAAGTTTTGAAGCTTATCAAAGGGGAAGTGTTTAATGTGTTCTCCTTCGAACTGGAGACACGGGTTTAAATGTTCCATTTGTTTGTAGAAATTCACTGGATGGTTTTAGTGAAGCTATAATATTGCTGAAGAGGAAGTTTTGAAGCTTATCAAAGGGGAAGTGTTTAATGAGTTCTCCTTCGAACTGGAGACACGGGCTCAAATGTTCCATTTGTTTGTAGAAAATGACTGGATGGTTTTAGTGGAGCTATAATATTGCTGAAGAGGAAGTTTTGAAGCTTATTAAAGGGGAAGTGTTTAATGAGTTTTCTTTCGAACTGGAGACACGGGCTCAAATGTTTCATTTGTTTGTAGAAAATGACTGGGTAGTTTTCGCTAAGCTGTATATTAACTAAAGAGGAAGTTTTGAAACTAAGCAAGCGAGAAGTAAATAATAAGTTATTGGCGTATATTCAGCGGAAGTTATCTAAGAACTTCCCACCGTTGGAAAGGAAGCGCGAGTGTATATATTGAGTAACACTTGCCCTAACTCTACAGTCTGATATCAATTCAAAGATGGATCGCAAACTACTTGTCGTTTTTCTTGTTGTGCTTATCTGCTTTGCTAGTGAAGGGGAGAGTTTTTTAACCACCTTGCTCTTTGGCCGACGCCGTGGCGGGAGGCGCCGACGCACTTGGAACGCAGAAGAGTAAGTGACGAAAGATGTTCAAAAAAATTCCCAACTTTACATATTTTTTAAATTTAGACAAACGGAAGAAAGTAATGATATGCCATCCGAAGAAGATATGGCTCATCTCGTAGCATTGATGGCAAGCGACGGTGAAAGCGAACCCGCCAAGCAGCAATAATTGCATAAACATTGTAAGAAGCGAAGATTTGCTTTCGCATTTATTTGCTCAATACAAGTTAAATACTGCAACACACAGTTTCATGATATTTATAATATTGTACGCTGAGTTAAGTATGCAACAACAAGTTTTTTTTAATGAAAATAAAGGCCGTTAACCTGCACCTCATTCACTTGGCCATGCCATATCGTGCACCTGGCTATGTGCAAGAAAAACTCACGATCTAAGTAGAATACATTTATTCAAGTTATTCCAGGTAATAAAAAATAGAGGTGCGTTATTATATTAGCAATCATTAGATTATCTCGTGTCCGCTGTTGAGTGGCCAGACTATTTGTAGCGTGTTAAATATATTTTTAGACATTGCTTTAGTTTTAGGATAAACTGTTTATCCACTGAGTTAAGATATGCCCACTAAGTGGCTAGCGTGAAAAAATAAAGTCAAGTTAGTGGCCAGTTTTGCTTTAAAAACATTTTGGTTGTCAGTAAACCGCTGACGCTATAACCGATTTAACTATTCGGCTTATAAACATAACCCCGCTTTGGTTGTAACTATTAAATTGCTGTTTTTGTTGAGGTATATTGACGTAGAAGAAATTTAATTAATTTATAAACTGATTAAATAAAACGTACTTGAAGAATTGTCCTTCTAACTGAAGGCACTAGCGCAAATGTTTCTAAAGTTTTTAGAAAATCACTGGATGATGCAATGCAGCAATATTATTGCTAAATAGGAAGTTTTACAGCTTATTAAATAGGGAAGTGTTTAAATTGTTGCGCTCCTAACTGAAAACACTATAGCCCAAATGTTCAAATTTGTTTGTGGAAAATAACTTAATGGTTTTAGTGGAGCTATAATATTGCCGAAGAGGAAGTTTTGAAGCTTATCAAAGGGGAAGTGTTCAATGAGTTTTCCTTCGAACTGGAGACACGGGTTCAAATGTTTCATTTGTTTGTAGAAAATCACTGGATGGTTTTAGTGGAGCTATAATATTGCCGAAGAGGAAGTTTTGAAGCTTATCATAGGGGAAGTGTTTTATGAGTTTTCTTTCGAACTGGAGACACGGGCTCAAATATTCCATTTGTTTGTAGAAATCACTGGGTAATTTCGCTAAGCTGTATATTGACTAAAGAGGAAGTTTTGAAACTAAGCAAGCGAGAAGTGCTTAATGAGTTATTGTCGTATATTCAGCGGAAGATATCCAAGAACTTCCCCCCGTTGGAAAGGAAGCGCGAGTGTATATATTGAGTAACACTTGCCCTAACTCTACAGTCTGATATCAATTTAAAGATGGATCGCAAACTACTTGTCGTTTTTCTTGTTGTGCTCATCTGCTTTGCTAGTGAAGGGGAGAGTTTTTTAACCACCTTGTTTTGGGGCCGACGCCGTGGCGGGAGGCGCCGACGCACTTGGAACGCAGAAGAGTAAGTGATGAAAGATGTTCAAAATAATTTCAACTTTACATTTTTTTTAAATTTAGACAAACGGAAGAAAGTAATGATATGCCATCCGAAGAAGATATGGCTCATCTCGTAGCATTGATGGCAAGCGACGGGTGAAAGCGAACCCGCCAAGCGCAGCAATAATTGCATAAACATTGTAAAAGTAAAAAATTGCTTTCGCATTTATTTGCTCAATACAAGTTAAATACTGCAACACACAGTTTCATGATATTTATAATATTGTACGCTAAGTTAAGTATGCAGCAACAAGTTTGTTTTAATGAAAATAAAGGCCCTTAACCACCTTATGAACTTGGCCATGCCATATCGCCCGGCTGGCTATGTACAAAAAAAACTCACGATCTAAACAGACTACATTTATTTAAGTTTTTCCAGGTGATTTGAAAATGAAGGGGCGTTATCGTGTTTGGCAAACATTAGATTGTTATTTATAGTGTGTAAAATAAAATTTAAGACATTGCTTTTGTTTTAGGTAAACTGTTTAACCACTGAGTTAAGATATGCCCATTAAGTGGCTAGCCTGAAACAATAAAGTCAAGCGAGTGGCAAGTTTTGCTTTAAAAACATTTTGGTTGTCAGTAAACCGCTGACGCTCTAACCGATTTAGCTATTAGGCTTATAAACATAATCCTTATATGGTTTCAAATATAAATTTTTTGTTGAGGTATAATGGCGCAGAAAAAAATGTCATTAATTTATAAAACTGATTAAATAAAACGTACTTGAAGAATTGTCTTTCTCAGTGAAGACACTAGCGCAAATGTTTCTTTAGTTTTTAGAAAATCACTGGATTATTCTTGTGGAGCAATATAATTGCTGAAAAGGAAGTTTTAAAGCTTCTCAAAAGTAAGTGTTTAATGAGTTCTCCTTCGAAGTGGAGACACGGGTTCAAATGTTTCATTTGTTTGTAGAAAATGACTGGATGGTTTTAGTGGAGCTATAATATTGCTGAAGAGGAAGTTTTGAAGCTTATCAAGGGGAAAGTGTTTAATTAATTTTCTTTCGAACTGGAGACACGGGCTCAAATGTTCCATTTGTTTGTAGAAAATCACTGGATGGTTTTAGTGGAGCTATAATATTGCTGAAGAGGAAGTTTTGAAGCTTATCAAAGGGGAAGTGTTTAATGGGTTCTCCTACGAACTGGAGACACGGGCTCAAATGTTCCATTTGTTTGTAGAAAATCACTGGATGGTTTTAGTGAAGCTATAATATTGCTGAAGAGGAAGTTTTGAAACTTATCAAAAGGGAAGTGTTTAATGAGTTCTCCTTTGAACTGGAGACACGGGTTCAAATGTTCTATTTGTTTGTAAAACATCTCTGGATGCTTTTAGTGGAGCTATAATATTGCTGAAGAGGAAGTTTTGAAGCTTATCAAAGGGGAAGTGTTTAATGAGTTCTCCTTCGAACTGGAGACACGGGTTCAAATGTTCTATTTGTTAGTAGAAAATTACTGGATGGTTTTAGTGGAGCTATAATATTGCTGAAGAGGAAGTTTTGAAGCTTATCAAAGGGGAAGTGTTTAATGAGTTTTCTTTCGAACTGGAGACACGGGCTCAAATGTTTCATTTGTTTGTAGAAAATCACTGGGTAATTTTCGCTAAGCTGTATATTGACTAAAGAGGAAGTTTTGAAACTAAGCAAGAGATGAGTGCTTATAATGGGTTATTGTCGTATATTCAGCGGAAGATATCCAAGAACTTCCCCCCGTTGGAAAGGAAGCGCGAGTGTATATATTGAGTAACACTTGCCCTTACTCAACAGTCTGATATCAATTCAAAGATGGATCGCAAACTACTTGTCGTTTTTCTTGTTGTGCTCATCTGCTTTGCTAATGAAGGGGAGAGTTGGTGGAGCCGACGCCGACGCTATCACTACCGGCGACGTCGACGCTATTCCTACCGGCGACGCCGTTGGAACGCAGAAGAGTAAGTGACGAAACAGGTTAAAATAATTCCAACTTTTTATTTTTTTTTAATTTAGACAAACGGAAGAAAGTAATGATATGCCATCCGAAGAAGATATGGCTCAGCTCGGAGAAATGATGGCAAGCGACGGTGAAATCGAACCCACCAAGCAGCAATAATTGCATAAACATTGTAAGAAGCGAAGATTTGCTTTCGCATTTATTTGCTTAATACAAGTTAAATACTGCAACACACAGTTTCATGATATTTATAATATTGTACGCTGAGTTAAGTATGCAACAACAAGTTTGTTTTAATGAAAATAAAGGCCGTTAACCTGCACCTCTTCAATTGACCATGCCATATCGTCCGCCTGGCTATGTGCAAGAAAAACTCACGATCTAAGCAGAATACATTTATTCAAGTTATTCCAGGTAATAAAAAATGGAGGTGCGTTATTATATTAGCAATCATTAGATTATCTCGTGTCCGCTGTTGAGTGGCCAGACTATTTGTAGCGTGTTAAATGTATTTTAAGACATTGCTTTAGTTTAAGGATAAACTGTTTATCCACTGAGTTAAGATATGCCTACTAAGTGGCTAGCGTGAAAAAATAAAGTCAAGTTAGTGGCCAGTTTTGCTTTAAAAACATTTTGGTTGTCAGTAAACCGCTGACGCTTTAACCGATTTAACTATTCGTCTTATAAACATAACCCCGCTTTGGTTGTAAATATAAAATTGCTGTTTTTGTTGAGGTATATTGACGTAGAAGAAATTTAAGAGACACGGGTTCAAATGCTTCATTTGTTTGAAAATCACTGGATGGTTTTAGTGGAGCTATAATAATATTGCTGAAGAGGAAGTTTTGAAGCTTTTCAGAAAGGAAGTGTTTAATGAGTTCTCGTATGACGTTAAAAACCTAAAGTTTTTTTTCTAATAAATTCGATTTTGTGGCCATAGCCCTGAACGGCCACTCTAATTTTATTAAAATTCGGTAAAATGTTAACACATTATACATTCTGTGCCAATTAAAAAATTTGCTGAGGTAAATTTCCATGAAAACGAAGATATGTTCCTGAATTATGATTGTGACAGGCATGCCATATCGCACTGACATCTCCAACAAGAAGTCTACAAATCAGATTAAAACTTTAAGAATTGCTACATAACATGACTCACTTATTCCCTGAAACAATAAAAAACTAAATCGGACTATTTGGGAATTTAGCTTTATTTCACTACAGCGCTTGAAAAGAAGCTATAATTTAAAACATTTGTGGTGAAATGTTCGTAAATTTAAGACATTTATTCTTCATTTAACTAAATATTGAAAATAAGTTCGGTATGTTAACTATGGGACCCATGCGTTTATGCTTGCAGAAACTACATACTTAGTGTATAAAATACTAATTATGGTTAGGGACCCTGTAGCATGAATATAGGGCATACAACATGTGTTTTACAAATAGTGATGGTTAAACACATGGTTGACACTCTCTAGTTTTTTTACGTAATTATCACCTTGTATTGGCCGTTGTATTTATTTCCTTTGTTTAAATCGTTTTCCCACTTAATTTCCCGCAGTTAATAAAACGTGCAGATGTAAACCTTCTCGCACGTAAACTTTTCGGACCTCGTAAAATGCCTTATATATCCTGGAAATTTTAAATAGTAAAAATAACTATACAACTTGGTTTGCGAACATAACTGTATGTTAAATGAGACGCAGAATACAACTATATTGGATCAAGAATTGATTTCGAATTTGAGATTTAGACTTTAAAAATCGATGTAGTGTTTAACAGGGTTACCGCAGCTATTGCAGTGTGTTGTGTATAATAGACACACTCCTTTAATTTAGTAGAACCCTTTAATCCGCTGGGTTCCGGCAATGTCCGTAGCTAGCAAATATTTTTAAACCTGCAACCTTTCGGTTGAAAAGCGTCGCTCTAAACCACCAGACTAACGGGTCGCCGGGAATGTATGTAACAACGTATAGGTCCTCATTGCAATAAAAATCATATGTCTCTTGTCCACAGTCATATGTCTCCAAGATTTAACAGGCGACAATCTTTGGATTAACTAACGGCCGAAGTCGCATTACAGCTATTGTAGTGTGGTGTATCTGTTGCAGAAATCGCTGTACTTTTGTTCGAACCTGAATTGTTTAAAGCAATGATTAAAAATAATTTTATTCAAATTGACACGACCTAACAGCTTCTAGCTTGCTTTGCTTTCGCTTTCTTTTAGTTTGCGGTCCAACGCGATAAAAAAATGGGAAAAAATAAATGTTTATAAAAAATTACACTTAGCCTCGAAGAAAGGTGTCCCTATGGGAGTGTGCAATGGGAGAGCCGACCGGCATTAAAAATAAAAAAAATAAATTTATTACATATAAGCATCAAAGAAAAGTGTGTTATATTATGAAAGATATTTTATATTTTGTCGATTGTTTGGGCAACGTTCGTTACATTAGATTGGGATCGGGTTCTCTGCTTTGTTCGCTACTATTAACAATAGGTTTGGTATCGGGTTCGGTTCCTGCTCGGCTTTAATAACTAACAATATAAATACGCTGAATCATGTAGTAACAAGGGCTTTGTCTTCGTCACAAATGATCTTTTGTAAATTTTAAAACACGACGGCCCTTAAGGTGAACAATTTAGATTATGTTAGGATCGGGTTTGGCTTCTGTTCGGCTCCATGAATTGACCATAGAAATACGCTTAATGTGAAAACATAATTGGTGGAAACTGCATTGAAGAGGGTGAATTATGATAAAACATAACCCATTCCTCACATCAAACCAACTTTTTATATTTTTAATCCAATAAAATTAGAAGTAATGTTCAATCGCAATGACTGTATCATTTATAGGCCTACAGCAAGACAACTTTCCACAGCGTTTAATAGGAATAAATAGAATCCTTAAAACAAAGAGAGTATTATAAGATTTTACATTTTTTAAAAAGGACATACATTAAGTTAAACCATTACGAAATGAGCTACGTAGTACAGCTATTGCCCGGACTGAAAAGTTTGGTATTTTTATTCCTATCCACCATGGGCTAAGGTTAATGTGTGCTTGTCATTCCCCAGCAACAAATATAACAAAAACTTTATGCTATTTTGATTTATCTCCACTCTTTGAGGGAAAACAAATGTTGTGCTTCTACCAGATCCATAATAGCCTACTGTTTGTTATAGAGTAGGAGAGGATATTCATCTTTATCCCCGTGAAAGGGAAAACCAAGGGGGTTAACACACGGACAATCATCAGATCACCTCGCGCCCATCGTCGGGTTACCGGAGCTATTGTAGTGTGTTGTATATGATAGACACGTTCCTTCAATTTAGTAGAACCCATTAAATATATCATAGATGTGGGGGTGTGTTACCCTGTATATGTCATATGCGTGGGGATGTGTTGCCCTGTATTTGTGGTATGCTTGGGGTAGTGTTGCCCTGTATTTGTGGTATGCCAGGAATAGTGTTGCCCTGTATTTGTCGCATGCCTGGGGTAGTGTTGCCCTGTATTTGTCGCATGCCTGGGGTAGTGTTGCCCTGTATTTGTCGCATGACTGGGGTAATGTTGCCCTGTATTTGTGGTATGCCTGGGGTAGTGTTGCCCTGTATTTGTGGTATGCCTGGGGTAGTGTTGCCCTGTATTTGTGGTATGCCTGGGGTAGTGTTGCCCTGTATTTGTGGTATGCCTGGGGTAGTGTTGCCCTGTATTTGTGGTATGCCAGGAATAGTGTTGCCCTGTATTTGTCGCATGCCTGGGGTAGTGTTGCCCTGTATTTGTCGCATGCCTGGGGTAGTGTTGCCCTGTATTTGTCGCATGACTAGGGTAATGTTGCCCTGTATTTGTGGTATGCCTGGGGTAGTGTTGCCCTGTATTTGTGGTATGCCTGGGGTAGTGTTGCCCTGTATTTGTCGCATGACTGGGGTAATGTTGCCCTGTATTTGTGGTATGCCTGGGGTAGTGTTGCCCTGTATTTGTGGTATGCCTGGGGTAGTGTTGCCCTGTATTTGTGGTATGCCTGGGGTAGTGTTGCCCTGTATTTGTGGTATGCCTGGGGTAGTGTTGCCCTGTATTTGTGGTATGCCAGGAATAGTGTTGCCCTGTATTTGTCGCATGCCTGGGGTAGTGTTGCCCTGTATTTGTCGCATGCCTGGGGTAGTAGTTGCCCTGTATTTGTCGCATGACTAGGGTAATGTTGCCCTGCTATTTGTGGTATGCCTGGGGTAGTGTTGCCCTGTATTTGTGGTATGCCTGGGGTAGTGTTGCCCTGTATTGGTCGCATGACTGGGGTAATGTTGCCCTGTATTTGTGGTATGCCTGGGGTTGTGTTGCCCTGTATTTGTCGCATGTCTGGGGTTGTGTTGCCCTGTATTTGTGGTATGCCTGGGGTAGTGTTGCCCTGTATTTATGGTATGCCTGGGGTAGTGTTGCCCTGTATTTGTCGCATATCTGGGGTAGTGTTGCCCTGTATTTGTGGTATGCCTGGGGTAGTGTTGCCCTGTATTTGTCGTATGCCTGGAGTAGTGTCGCATTACAGCTATTGTAGTGTGGTGTATCTGTTGCAGTAAACGCTGTAGTTTTGTTCAAACTGAATTGTTTAAAGCAATGATTGAACATAATTTTACTCAAAATGACACGACCTAACAGCTTCTAGCTTGCTTCGCATTCTTTTTGTTTGTGGTCCAACGTGGTAAACAAAATGGGAAAAAATAAATGTTTATAAAAAATTACACTTAGCCTCGAATAAAGGTGTCCCTATGGAAGTGTGCAATGGGAGAGCCGACCGGCATTAAAAATAAAAAAATTAAATTTATTACATATAAGCATCAAAGAAAAGTGTGTTATATTATGAAAGATATTTTATATTTTGTCGATTGTTTGGGCAACGTTCGTTACATTAGATTGGGATCGGGTTCTCTGCTTTGTTCGCTACTATTAACAATAGGTTTGGTATCGGTTTCGGTTCCTGTTCGGCTTTAATAATTAACAATATAAATACGATGAATCATGTAGTAACAAGGGCTTTGTCTTCGTCACAAATGATCTTTTGTAAATTTTAAAACACGACGGCCCTTAAGGTGAACAATTTAGATTATGTTAGGATCGGGTTCGGCTTCTGTTCGGCTCCATGAATTGACCATAGAAATACGCTGAATGTAAAAACATAATTGGTGGAAACTGCATTGAAGAGGGTGAATTATGATAAAACATGACCCTTTCCCAACATCAAACCAACTTTTTATATTTATAATCCAATAAAAATTACAAGTAATGTTCAATCGCAATGACTGTATCATTTATAGGCCTACAGGAAGACAACTTTCCACAGCGTTTAATAGGAATAAATAGAATCCTTAAAACAAAGAGTGTATTATAAGATTTTATATTTTTTAAAAAGGACATACATTAAGTTGAACCATTACGAAATGAGCTACGTAGTACAGCTATTGCCCGGACTGAAAAGTTTGGTATTTTTATTCCTATCCACCATGGGCTAAGGTTAATGTGTGCTTGTCATTCCCCAGCAACAAATATAACAAAAACTTTATGCTATTTTGATTTATCTCCACTCTTTGAGGGAAAACAAATGTTGTGCTTCTACCAGATCCATAATAGCCTACTGTTTGTTATAGAGTAGGATAGGATATTCATCTTTATCCCCGTGAAAGGGAAAACCAAGGGGGTTAACACACGGGCAATCATCAGATCACCTCGCGCCCATCGTCGGGTTACCGGAGCTATTGTAGTGTGTTGTATATGATAGACACGTTCCTTCAATTTAGTAGAACCCATTAAATATATCATAGATGTGGGGGTGTGTTACCCTGTATATGTCATATGCGTGGGGATGTGTTGCCCTGTATTTGTGGTATGCTTGGGATAGTGTTGCCCTGTATTTGTGGTATGCCAGGGATAGTGTTGCCCTGTATTTGTCGCATGCCTGGGGTAGTGTTGCCCTGTATTTGTCGCATGCCTGGGGTAGTGTTGCCCTGTACGTGTCGCATGACTGGGGTAATGTTGCCCTGTATTTGTGGTATGCCTGGGGTAGTGTTGCCCTGTATTTGTGGTATGCCTGGGGTAGTGTTGCCCTGTATTTGTCGTATGCCTGGGGTAGTGTTGCCCTGTATTTGTGGTATGCCTGAGGTAGTGTTGCCCTGTATTTGTGGTATGCCTGGGTTAGTGCTGCTCGGTATTTGTGGTATGCCTGGGGTAGTGTTGCCCTGTATTTGTCGTATGCCTGGGGTAGTGTTGCCCTATATTTGTGGTATGCCTGGGTTAGTGTTGCCCTGTATTTGTGGTATGCCTGGGTTAGTGTTGCCCTGTATTTGCTGTATGCCTGAGGTAGTGTTGCCCTGTATTTGTGGTAGCCTGGGGCAGTGTTGCCCTGTATTTATCACATGCCTGAGGTAGTGTTGCCCCGTATTTGTAGTATGCCTGGGTTCAGGGCCGGTTTTAGGCCGATTTGACCGATTAGATCAAATTGGGCCCCGCACCTTAAAGGGGCCCCGCGCTAGCAGGGGTCTTTCTGTATTACGAGGTTTAAAATACTACTAAACGTAAAATAAAAAGTGAAATAATATTCTTTCTCATAATATTAATTTGTTATGCATCGTAACTAAGTCAAATTTATATTCTGTGTCTGCCTGTTACGTCATAATGAATATGATTGCTAAACAATATACATGTTTGGAAGTAAAACAATATATCGTAAATAAGCATCCACACTACCTTTAATTTGTTTTACAGCTAGTATTACTGTAAATGTTTATTTTTGTAGTTTGTAGGTATTTTATGACATATAAAAAACCATAAATTTTGCTATGAAGAGTAGGGGCCCCGCCATCACATTTCTAATTGGGCCCCGCGGTTCCTAGCACCGGGCCTGCCTGGGTTAGTGTTGCCCTTTATTTGCTGTATGCCTGAGGTAGTGTTGCCCTGTATTTGTCGCATGTCTGGGGTAGTAGCTCCAGTGATCTGCAGGGAAGTGTGGGGTAAACTGACACCTGTGTCAATGTAATAACAACACTCACTTTTTCTATTCTTTAATAATTAAATATAAAGTTACCGATCCATATGTTGAATCAACCACAGGTTCAGTGGATTGGATGGAACCAACATTTTGGGTGTTTGCAACCTTATTTTGGTTGTGGAACCAAATAAGCAACCTTATTTCAAAGACACAAATGTCATGCGAAACTGAGATGACGGTAATTATAAAGTGACGCATGTGTGAGTGTGGTACCACTGCCCCCTCACCTTGTAGAATAGAGATCTGCTCGCAGTGGGGGAAGTCGTACACCATGATGCTCGGATTCAAGCCTTCCTCTGCGACAGCGAACATCCGATGATGAGATGACGACGCAACTTGGCTCACCCCGTTTCCATCCGGTTGGAACACGCTCTCGCTCCCGTTGGAAACTTGGAGGAATTTAACGCTGTTTCCACATGAGAAGCAAATCATGTCCTGGTCCACGTGGGACAAGTGGTCACCTTTGAACCCCTTCGCCCATCTGTTGGGACATAATGTCCATTGTTACATGATAGAACATGTTTAAACCAAGGTTGGTGAAATGTAATAATCATAATGTAGATTTCTACCACAAAATAAAATAATCATAAAACGTTATCCCACGGCAACTACGGATAAATCTTTCCACATGGTTTGCCCCTTCTGACTGAATTGCCACATTCACCAATTTTATAATAAAATCAGAAATAAGAAAATGAAATTAAATATCGAGTGAATAGTGCTTTGTAAGCCACCAATACTCGCCTATAAGGCAATAACGGTTAGTTCTGGGGTTGAGATTAGTTTTTAGGGCAAATTAGTATTTATAATTTTAGTTAGCAGTTTCCCTCCTTCCCTCTTTCCCTCCTTATACATATTTGCGGCATTCAGTAATGCGCCTGTTTAGATAACCTGTCGCTACATATCAAGGCAAAGCTACTTACTTCACGTCCAGAGTTCCATACGATAACATCTTTGACGTTTTATTATTTAGTTGCAACTTCACTTAAAGACAAGTCATAAACATTATTTAAGCAACTCTGGATAAATATAAAACAATATTCACGTTGAAAGTGTGGGTTGAATTCACATGCGTCTAGAGACAGAACGGTAGTCTGATTTTTCTCTGCTGGATGGCGCTATTTATCAGCTGTACTAAAGCGGGGAGGAGGGAAACTGCTAACTAAAATTACGGACACTAATTTTAACTCTTTCACTCCCGGCCAAATGCATTAATTTAAACAATTTAAACAGTGTTTTTTACAATTTTTGGTCATTTTCAAATTATCACAGTTTTTCTTAAATTTATGCTATGATTTAATATTTAGTATGGTTGGAAAGATAATTTATCCCTCTTTTAAACAAATCGCACACCTAGAATCTACCTCCAATAAAGAATATATTATGTAAACTTTAGTGAACACCACTTTTTATGTAAAGAAAATTCTGCTCGACTTTGAAAATTTTGAGGTGCACTGACAAACGAAATACTCACTAATTATTGGTATGCCCAAATGATATGAAAATTGGAATGTAGATTGTCTAATAGTTTTTGTACTTAGGAAAATTTGAACTGTATTTGTATCTTCAGTAGTTTTTTTACTATTCCTAATTGAAATTTTCCTTTATTCTAACTATATTATGAAAAATTGAACCAAAACGCATTGAAGTTTTTAGTTTTGTAGAACTAAAATAGTAAAAAGTATAAATAAGAACAGTGTAGTGTAAAAAGGGCATACAAAAGCAAACAAACACAAATACTATATCCAATATTCTTCAAAGCAGGGCAGTGAGGGCACACCGAACTAGCTAGTCTCGCCGCCTTTTTCTTTATCGTGCGCTCAGCAGGCCCAGCTGGATTCATGCTTTGGTGAACACGAAGCATAAACGCCTGCTGCGAAAACGTCACCAACGCTCTCCTTTTTTTTCTCAACGGCACGAAATTCACAGAGAATGTAAAGAAAGACTTGCTTTTTTTTTTTTTTTTTTTTTTTACCGAGCCAAGTTTCGAACCCATCATGGGCTCGTCACTAGGACCGTTTTTTGTATAAGAGTTGGTATATGTATCGGTCGCGTTAACCATTCGGCCACACGACCGTACTAAAGAAAGACTTGCTTGACAAAAAGAGCTTCTCCGCAAGTTAACGCGACTCCTATTGGCTGAGTTAGTCACTTGTAAATTCGTGTAAAATCGATAGAAATAAGAGGCGAAGCCTTGAAAAAGAAAGGCTATCACTCCTCGCATTTTTAATATTTCTCCACGAAAATTACAGAGAATAAAATATAGGGTTTCCTTGATCGAATGAGCCATAGCTGAGGTCTCTACCATTACGCATTGCGGAGAAATCGTTTTTTAGATTTGCACCCATTTATGTACAGGCGGGATACCATGTTTTACCACCAACTCGCGATATATGGCGAGTTGGGAGGGAAAGAGTTAACCCATTCCTGAACACTAATCTCAACCGCAAGACTAACACTAACTCTAGCCCCATGTTTATTACACCATTTACGCATTTTAAGTAAATAGTGTTTACAATCAAAAAACTGCAAAGAGATCGATTACTTTAGCCAATGCCTGGACAAATTCCAAAAATGCTCAGACAAGCTGAATGCGGCGTTATGATGAGCTTGTTTTTAACTAAGAAACAAAAGAGTTAAAAAGCCGAAAAAAAATATGCCCGTCTGGGAATCGAATCACAGTCTGCCGCGTGACAGGCCGCGACTCTTACCACTATACTAATATAACGAGGAATACTTTCCTAAGTGCGAAAACTAGTATAAGCCAGTCGCGGATCCAAGCGATCCAAGCGCTCCAAGCGATCCGGAGTATTTAGAGGTACCGCTCAGCCGCTTAACACTTGAAAATCGTCACTCCCCAGATAATTCCAAAAAAATAAATAGCGCCACCCAGCAGAGAAAAGTCAGACTACCGTTCTGTCTCTAGTCGCATGTGAATTCAACTTTTTTTTCCAAAATTAGAATTTTGCGGCGTTTCTGTTGCATGGAAACCGATAAAAAGTATACATAGAAACCAAATAGTACTTTCTTGCAAGGGGGCAAAGTTTAATGTAAAAATAAGTTTGAACGATCGTGTGGCCAAATGGTTAAAGCTGTTAATTCAAAGATCAGTTTGTATATAAAAATTAATTTTCAAGCACATCATGGTTTCGAAACTTTGTCCAGTAAAACACAATAATCCGATTCCTAACCACGGTCCGGTCGGTTTGGTCTAGCGGTTAAATGCGTCGCCTTTCAATGAAGGAACAAGTCTATCATATACAACACACTGCAATTGCTCCGGTAACCCGACGATGGGCGCGAGGTGATCTGACGATTGCCCGTGTGTTAGGTAACCCCCTTGGTTTTCCCATTCCCGGAGTTAAACATGAATATCCTATCCTCCTATTCTATCCACTTACGTTGATACACATCAAACGAAATGTTGATGTCTAAATCCGACCAGATAGCTGATAAGAAACAAGGTAACCTGGCAACCTAAAAGTTTTCCAGCCCAAAACCAGTAACTATCAAATTATTTGGTAATAACTTCGAAATCTGGGTAATCGTGTCCCTCGCCTAGGCAATTTAATCTAGCTCTTTATTGAGTTAAACAAGCTTACTGGACGCTGATTCAACAGATTACCATGACTCCAATGATCGATTGTAGGCGCAAAATAATCACGATTGTTCCACGTTATAATCTGCCGATAAACACAAGTATTCTACCATAGAGTACTAATATATTAGTACTCTATGATTCTACGCTAAAAATAAATTAAACTTTTTAGTCAAACTCTTCTTTCGCAAATTTTGTTAAAATTTCAATGTGACGCTTAAAAATTCACAAAGATCCAACATGTATAGTGAAAAACACATGGAGCGTTTATAAGAATAGGGTAATCGTGTTTTCCTGTCCTTGAAAGTAGGTTATGATAGGGTATTTATGTTTATCCTCGTGAATGGAAAACCCAAGGTGGTTAACACTCGGCAATCGCTAGATCACTTCGCGTCTACGGTCGAGTTACCGAAGCTATTGCAGTGTGTTGTGTATGATTCACACGTTTCTTTAATTTGGTAGAACCCAGTAATCCGCTGGGTTCAGGCAATATACGTTAAGTGCCTTATTGCCCAAGGACACAAACGAATAGCTAGCGAATAGTTTCAAACCTGCAATAGTTCGGTCGCTCTAAACCACCAAACTATCCGGTCGCCAGGAATGTATGTAACAACGCATAGGTCTTCATTGCAATGAAAATTTTCATATATCTCTTGTCCACAGTCATATGTCTCCAAGATTTAACAGGCGACAATCTTTGAATTACCTAACGGCCGAAGTCGCATTACAGCTATTGTAGTATGGTGTATCTGTTGCAGTAAACGCTGTACTTTTGTTCAAACTGAATTGTTTAAAGCAATGATTGAACATAATTTTACTCAAAATGACACGAACTAGCTTCTAGCTTGCTTCGCTTTCGCATCCCTTTAGTTTGTGGTCCAACGTGGTAAACAAAATGGGGAAAAATAAATGTTTATAAAAAATTACACTTAGCCTCGAATAAAGGTGTCCCTATGGGAGTGTGCAATGGGAGAGCCGACCGGCATTAAAAATAAAATAAATAAATTTATTACATATAAGCATCAAAGAAAAGTGTGTTATATTATGAAAGATATTTTATATTTTGTCGATTGTTTGGGCAACGTTCGTTACATTAGATTGGGATCGGGTTCTCTGCTTTGTTCGGTACTATTAACAATAGGTTTGGTATCGGGATCGGTTCCTGTTCGGCTTTAATAATTAACAATATAAATACGCTGAATCATGTAGTAACAAGGGCTTTGTCTTCGTCACAAATGATCTTTTGTAAATTTTAAAACACGACGGCCCTTAAGGTGAACAATATAGATTGTGTTAGGATCGGGTTCGGCTTCTGTTCGGCTCCATGAATTGACCATAGAAATACGCTGAATGTGAAAACATAATTGGTGGAAACTGCATTGATGAGGGTGAATTATGATAAAACATGACCCTTTCCCAACATCAAACCAACTTTTTATATTTTTAATTCAATAAAATTACAAGTAATGTTTAATTGCAATGATTGTATTATTTATAGGCCTACAGGAAGACAACTTTCCACAGCGTTTAATAGGAATAAATAGAATCCTTAAAACAAAGAGAGTATTATAAGATTTTACATTTTTTAAAAAGGACATACATTAAGTTAAACCATTACGAAATGAGTTTTTCCCTGTATTTGCCATATGCCTGGGGTAGTGTTGCCCTGTATTTGTGGTATGCCTGGGGTAGTGTTGCCCTGTATTTGTGGTATGCCTGGGGTAGTGTTGCCCTGTATTTGTGGTATGCCTGAGATAGTGTTGCTCTGTATTTGTAGTATGCCTGTGGGTAGTGTTGCCCTGTATTTGTGGTATGCCTGGGATAATTTTCCTCTGTAGTGTTGCCCTGTATTTGTGGTATGCCTAGGGTAGTGTTGCCCTGTATTTGCCATATGCCTGGGGTAGTGTTGCCCTGTATTTGTGGTATGCCTGGGATAATTTTCCTCTGTAGTGTTGCCCTGTATTTGTCTCATGCCTGTGGGTAGTGTTGCCCTGTATTTGCCATATGCCTGGGGTAGTGTTGCCCTGTATTTGTGGTATGCCTGGGATAATTTTCCTCTGTAGTGTTGCCCTGTATTTGTCGCATGCCTGTGGGTAGTGTTGCCCTGTATTTGTGGTATGACTGGGATAGTGTTGGCCTGTATTTGTCGCTTGCCTGGAGTAGTGTTGCCCTGTATTTGTCGCATGCCTGGGGTAGTGTTGCCCTGTATTTGTGGTATGACTGGGATAGTGTTGGCCTGTATTTGTCGCTTGCCTGGAGTAGTGTTGCCCTGTATTTGTCGCATGCCTGGGGTAGTGTAGCCATGTATTTGTTGCATGCCTTGGGTAGTGTTGCCCTGTATATGTCGCATGCCTGGGGTAGTGTTGCCCTGTATTTGTCGCATGCCTGGGGGCAGTGTTTCCCTATATTTGTTGTATGCCTGGGGTAGTGTTGCCCTGTATTTGTCGCATGCCTGGGGTAGTGTTGCCCTATATTTGTCGTATGCCTGGGGTAGTGTTGCCCTGTATTTGCCATATGCCTGGAGTAGTGTTGCCCTGTATTTGTCGCTTGCCTGGGGTAGTGTTGCCCTGTATTTGTCGCATGCCTGGGGTAGTGTAGCCCTGTATTTGTTGCATGCCTTGGGTAGTGTTGCCCTGTATTTGTTGCATGCCTAGGGGTAGTGTTGCCGTGTATTTGTCGCTTGCCTGGAGTAGTGTTGCCCTGTATTAGTCGTATGCCTGGGGTAGTGTTGCCCTATATTTGTCGCATGCCTGGGGTAGTGTAGCCATGTATTTGTTGCATGCCTTGGGTAGTGTTTCCCTATATTTGTTGTATGCCTGGGGTAGTGTTTCCCTATATTTGTTGTATGCCTGGGGTAGTGTTGCCCTGTATTTGTCGCATGCCTGGGGTAGTGTTGCCCTATATTTGTCGTATGCCTGGGGTAGTGTTGCCCTGTATTTGTGGTATGCCTGGGGGTGTGTTGCCCTGTATTTGCCATATGCCTGGGGTAGTGTTGCCCTGTATTGGTGGTATGCCTGGGGATGTGTTGCCCTGTATTTGTAGTATGCCTGGGATAGTGTTGCCCTGTATTTGTCGCTTGCCTGGAGTAGTGTTGCCCTGTATTTATCGCTTACCTGGGGTAGTGTTGCCCTGTATTTGTCGCATGCCTGGGGTTGTGTTGCCCTGTATTTGTCGTATGCCTGGAGTAGTGTTGCCCTGTATTTGTCGCATGCCTGGGGTAGTGTTTCCCTGTATTTGCTGTATGCCTGAGATAGTGTTGCCCTGTATTTGTCGCATGCCTGGGGTAATGTTGCCATGTATTTGTCGTATGCCTGGAGTAGTGTTGCCCTGTATTTGTCGCATGTCTGGGTTAGTGTTGCCCTGTATTTGCTGTATGCCTGAGGTAGTGTTGCCCTGTATTTGTGGTATGCCTGGGGTAGTGTTGCCCTGTATTTGTCGCATGTCTGGGGTAGTGTTGCCCTGTATTTGTGGTATGCCTGGGGTAGTGTTGCCCTGTATTTGTCGTATGCCTGGAGTAGTGTCGCATTACAGCTATTGTAGTGTGGTGTATCTGTTGCAGTAAACGCTGTGCTTTTGTTCAACCTGAATTGTTTAAAGCAATGATTAAACATAATTTTACTCAAAATGACACGACCTAGCTTCTAGCTTGCTTTGCTTTCGCATCCCTTTAGTTTGTGGTCCAACGTGGTAAACAAAATGGGAAAAAATAAATGTTTATAAAAAATTACACTTAGCCTCGAAGAAAGGTGTCCCTATGGGAGTGTGCAATGGGAGAGCCGGCCGGCATTAAAAATAAAAAAAAATAAATTTATTACATATAAGCATCAAAGAAAAGTGTGTTATATTATGAATGATATTTTATATTTTGTCGATTGTTTGGGCAACATTCGTTACATTAGATTGGGATCGGGTTCTCTGCTTTGTTCGCTACTATTAACAATAGGTTTGGTATCGGGTTCGGTTCCTGCTCGGCTTTAATAATTAACAATATAAATACGCTGAATCATGTAGTAACAAGGGCTTTGTCTTCGTCACAAATGATCTTTTGTAAATTTTAAAACACGACGGCCCTTAAGGTGAACAATTTAGATTGTGTTAGGATCGGGTTTGGCTTCTGTTCGGCTCCATAAATTGACCATAGAAATACGCTGAATGTGAAAACATAATTGGTGGAAACTTCATTGGTGAGGGTGAATTATGATAAAACATGACCTTTTCCCAACATCAAACCAACTTTTTATATTTTTAATCCAATATAATTACAAGTAATGTTTAATTGCAATGACTGTATCATTTATACAGGAAGACAACTTTCCACAGCGTTTAATAGGAATAAATAGAATCCTTAAAACAAAGAGAGTATTATAAGATTTTACATTTTTTAAAAAGGGCATACATTAAGTTGAACCATTACGAAATGAGTTACGTAGTATAGCTATTGCTCGGACTGAAAAGTTTGGTATTTTTATTCCTATCCACCATGGGCTAAGGTTAATGTGTGCTTGTCATTCCCCAGCAACAAATATAACAAAAACTTTATGCTATTTTGATTTATCTCCACTCTTTGTGGGAAACCAAATGTTGTGCTTCTACCAGATCCATAATAGCCTACTGTTTGTTATAGAATAGGACACAACCGACTAGCTAGCGAACAGTTTTGCACCTGCAACTTTTCGATTGAAAAGCGACGCACTTAACCGTTAGACCAACGGGCCGGACAAATATGCCTACTAAACGTGTTTATGCCTACTTAACGTGAAACCTGCCTGTTTCCAATCTATTTATATGCGTATTTGTGGTATTTATGTCACCCTGTATATATCATATGTGTGGGGGTGTGTTACCCTGTATATATCATATGTGTGGGGGTGTGTTGCCCTGTATTTGTTGCATGCCTGCGGTAGTGTTGCCCTGTATTTGTTGCTTGCCTGGAGTAGTGTTGAAGTCAATAACGTAAAATCGGTGAGCGTAAAAAAATGCGAGGAATTTAAACCAACGACATAGAAATAAAACAAAACTTTACAATATCATATGCGTGGGGATGTGTTGCCCTGTATTTGTTGCATGCCTGCGGTAGTGTTGCCCTGTATTTGTGGTATGCCTTGGGTTGTGTTGCGCTGTATTTGTGGTATGCCTGGGGTAGTGTTACCCTGTATATATCATATGTGTGGGGGTGTGTTACCCTGTATATGTCATATGCGTGGGGGTGTGTTGCCCTGTATATGTCATATGCGTGGGGTTGTGTTACCCTGCAATTGTGGTATGCCTGGGGTTGTGTTGCCCTGTATTTGTGGTATGCCCAAGGTTGTGTTGCCCTGTATTTGTGGTATGCCTGGGGTAGTGTTGCCCTGTATTTGTGGTATGCCTGGGGTATTGCTGCCATGTATTTGTGGTATGCCTGGGGTATTGTTGCCATATATTTGTCGCATGCCTGGGGTAGTGTTGCCCTTTATTTGTTGCATGCCTGGGGTAGTGTTGCCCTGTATTTGTGGTATTTCTGGGTTAGTGTTGCCCTGTATTTGTGGTATGCCTGGGGTAATGTTGCCATGTATTTGTCGCATGCCTAGGGTAATGTTGCCATGTATTTGTCGCATGCCTGGGGTAGTGTTGTCCTGTATTTGTGGTATGCCTGGGTTAGTGTTGCCCTGTATTTGTCGCATTCCTGGGGTAATGTTGCCATGTATTTGTCGCATGCCTGGGTTAGTGTTGCCCTGTATTTGCTGTATGCCTGAGGTAGTGTTGCCCTGTATTTGTGGTATGCCTGGGTTAGTGTTGCCCTGTATTTGTGGTATGCCTGGGGTAGTGTTGCCCTGTATTTGTGGTATGCCTGCGGTAGTGTTGCCCTGTATTTGTCGCATGCCTGGGGTAATGTTGCCCTGTATTTGTCGCATGCCTGGGGTAGTGTTGCCCTGTATTTGTGGTATTCCTGGGTTAGTGTTGCCCTGTATTTGCTGTATGCCTGAGGTAGTGTTGCCCTGTATTTGTGGTATGCCTGGGTTAGTGTTGCCCTGTATTTGTGGTTTGCCTGGGGTTGTGTTGCCCTGTATTTGTGGTATGCCTGGGTTAGTGTTGTTTTGTGTTTGTGGTATGCCTGGGGTAATGTTGCCCTGTATTTGTAGTATGCCTGGGGTAGTGTTGCTCTGTATTTGTGGTATGCCTGAGGTAGTGTTGCCCTTTATTTGTGGTATGCCTGGGATAGTGTTTCCCTGTATTTGCCATATGCCTGGAATAGTGTTGGCCTGTATTTGTGGTATGCCTGGGGTAGTGTTGTTCTGTATTTGTGGTATGCCTGGGGTAGTGTTGCCCTGTATCTGTGGTATGCCTGGGGTAGTGTTGCCCTGTATTTGTGGTATGCCTGGAGTTGTGTCGCATTACAGCTATTGTAGTGTGGTGTATCTGTTGCAGTAAACGCTGGATGCTTTTGTTCAACCTGAATTGTTTAAAGCAATGATTGAACATAATTTTACTCAAAATGACACGACCTAGCTTCTAGCTTGCTTCGCTTTCGCATCCCTTTTGTTTGTGGTCCAACGTGGTAAACAAAATGGGAAAAAATAAATGTTTATAAAAAATTACACTTAGCCTCGAAGAAAGGTGTCGCTATGGGATTGTGCAATGGGAGAGCCGGCCGGCATTAAAAAAAAAAAAATTAAATTTATTACATATAAGCATCAAAGAAGAGTGTGTTATATTATGAATGATATTTTATATTTTGTCGATTGTTTGGGCAACGTTCGTTACATTAGATTGGGATCGGGTTCTCTGCTTTGTTCGCTACTATTAACAATAGGTTTGGTATCGGGATCGGTTCCTGCTCGGATTTAATAATTAACAATATAAATTCGCTGAATCATGTAGTAACAAGGGCTTTGTCTTCGTCACAAATGATCTTTTGTAAATTTTAAAACACGACGGCCCTTAAGGTGAACAATTTAGATTATGTTAGGATCGGGTTCGGCTCCATGAATTGACCATAGAAATACGCTGAATGTGAAAACATAATTGGTGGAAACTGCATTGAAGAGGGTGAATTATGATAAAACATGACCCTTTCCCAACATCAAACCAACTTTTTATATTTATAATCCAATAAAAATTACAAGTAATGTTCAATCGCAATGACTGTATCATTTATACAGGAAGACAACTTTCCACAGCGTTTTATAGGAATAAATAGAATCCTTAAAACAAAGAGGAGTATTATAATATTTTACATTTTTTAAAAAGGACATACATTAAGTTAAACCATTACGAAATGAGCTACGTAGTACAGCTATTGCCCGGACTGAAAAGTTTGGTATTTTTATTCCTATCCACCATGGGCTAAGGTTAATGTGTGCTTGTCATTCCCCAGCAACAAATATAACAAAAACTTTATGCTATTTTGATTTATCTCCACTCTTTGAGGGAAAACAAATGTTGTGCTTCTACCAGATCCATAATAGCCTACTGTTTGTTATAGAGTAGGAGAGGATATTCATCTTTATCCCCGTGAAAGGGAAAACCAAGGGGGTTAACACACGGGCAATCATCAGATCACCTCGCGCCCATCGTCGGGTTACCGGAGCTATTGCAGTGTGTTGTATATGATAGACACGTTCCTTCAATTTAGTAGAACCCATTAAATATATCATAGATGTGGCGGGGTGTGTTACCCTGTATATGTCATATGCGTGGGGATGTGTTGCCCTGTATTTGTGGTATGCTTGGGGTAGTGTTGCCCTGTATTTGTGGTATGCCAGGGATAGTGTTGCCCTGATATTTGTCGCATGCCTGGGGTAGTGTTGCCCTGTATTTGTCGCATGCCTGGGGTAGTGTTGCCCTGTATTTGTCGCATGACTGGGGTAATGTTGCCCTGTATTTGTGGTATGCCTGGGGTAGTGTTGCCCTGTATTTGTGGTATGCCTGGGGTAGTGTTGCCCTGTATTTGTCGTATGCCTGGGGTAGTGTTGCCCTGTATTTGTGGTATGCCTGAGGTAGTGTTGCCCTGTATTTGTGGTATGCCTGGGTTAGTGCTGCCCGGTATTTGTGGTATGCCTGGGGTAGTGTTGCCCTGTATTTGTCGTATGCCTGGGGTAGTGTTGCCCTATATTTGTGGTATGCCTGGGTTAGTGTTGCCCTGTATTTGTGGTATGCCTGGGTTAGTGTTGCCCTGTATTTGCTGTATGCCTGAGGTAGTGTTGCCCTGTATTTGTGGTATGCCTGGGGCAGTGTTGCCCTGTATTTGCTGTATGCCTGAGGTAGTGTTGCCCCGTATTTGTAGTATGCCTGGGTTCAGGGCCGGTTTTAGGCCGATTTGACCGATTAGATCAAATTGGGCCCCGCACCTTAAAGGGGCCCCGCGCTAGCGGGGGTCTTTCTGTATTACGAGGTTTAAAATACTACTGAAACGTAAAATAAAAAGTGAAATAATATTCTTTCTCATAATATCAATTTGTTATGCATCGTAACTAAGTCAAATTTATATTTCTGTGTCTGCCTGTTACGTCATAATGAATATGATTGCTAAACAATATACATGTTTGGAAGTAAAACAATATATCGTAAATAAGCATTCACACTACCTTTAATTTGTTTTACAGCTAGTATTACTGTAAATGTTTATTTTTGTAGATTGTAGGTATTTTATGACATATAAAAACCCATAAATTTTGCTATGAAGAGTAGGGGCCCCGCCATCACATTTCTAATTGGGCCCCGCGGTTCCTAGCACCGGGCCTGCCTGGGTTAGTGTTGCCCTTTATTTGCTGTATGCCTGAGGTAGTGTTGCCCTGTATTTGTCGCATGTCTGGGGTAGTGTTGCCCTGTATTTGTAGTATGCCTGGGTTAGTGTTGCCCTTTATTTGCTGTATGCCTGAGGTAGTGTTGCCCTGTATTTGTGGTATGCCTGGGTTAGTGTTGCCCTGTATTTGTGGTATGCCTGGGTTAGTGTTGCCCTGTATTTGCTGTATGCCTGAGGTAGTGTTGCCCCGTGTTTGTGGTATGCCTGGGGTAGTGTTGCCCTGTATTTGTAGTATGCCTGGGGTTGTGTTGCCATGTATTTGTCACATGCCTGGGGTAGTGTTGCCCTGTATTTGTCGCATGTCTGGGGTAGTGTTGCCCTGTATTTGTGGTATGCCTGGGGTAGTGTTGCCCTGTATTTGTAGTATGCCTGGGGGTAGTGTTGCCCTGTATTTGTCGCATGTCTGGGGTAGTTTTGCCCTGTATTTGTGGTATGCCTGGGGTAGTGTTGCCCTGTATTTGTAGTATGCCTGGGGGTAGTGTTGCCCTGTATTTGTCGCATGTCTGGGGTAGTGTGGCCCTGTATTTGTGGTATACCTGGGGTAGTGTTGCCCTGTATTTGTCGTATGCCTGGAGTAGTGTCGCATTACAGCTATTGTAGTGTGGTGTATCTGTTGCAGTAAACGCTGTGCTTTTGTTCAACCTGAATTGTTTAAAGCAATGATTGAACATAATTTACTCAAAATGACACGACCTAACAGCTTCTAGCTTGCTTTGCTTTCGCTTTCTTTTAGTTTGTGGTCCAACGCGATAAAAGGCTTCTGTTCGGCTCCATGAATTGACCATAGAAATACGCTGAATGTGAAAACATAATTGGTGGAAACTGCATTGAAGAGGGTGAATTATGATAAAACATGACCCTTTCCCAACATCAAACCAACTTTTTATATTTATAATCCAATAAAAATTACAAGTAATGTTCAATCGCAATGACTGTATCATTTATACAGGAAGACAACTTTCCACAGCGTTTTATAGGAATAAATAGAATCCTTAAAACAAAGAGAGTATTATAAGATTTTACATTTTTTAAAAAGGACATACATTAAGTTAAACCATTACGAAATGAGTTTTTCCCTGTATTTTCCATATGCCTGGGGTAGTGTTGCCCTGTATTTGTGGTATGCCTGGGGTAGTGTTGCCCTGTATTTGTGGTATGCCTGGGGTAGTGTTGCCCTGTATTTGTGGTATGCCTGAGATAGTGTTGCTCTGTATTTGTAGTATGCCTGTGGGTAGTGTTGCCCTGTATTTGTGGTATGCCTGGGATAATTTTCCTCTGTAGTGTTGCCCTGTATTTGTGGTATGCCTAGGGTAGTGTTGCCCTGTATTTGCCATATGCCTGGGGTAGTGTTGCCCTGTATTTGTGGTATGCCTGGGATAATTTTCCTCTGTAGTGTTGCCCTGTATTTGTCTCATGCCTGTGGGTAGTGTTGCCCTGTATTTGCCATATGCCTGGGGTAGTGTTGCCCTGTATTTGTGGTATGCCTGGGATAATTTTCCTCTGTAGTGTTGCCCTGTATTTGTCGCATGTCTGGGGTAGTGTTGCCCTGTATTTTTGGTATTTCTGGGGTTGTGTTGCCCTTTATTTGTGGTATGCCTGGGATAGTGTTTCCCTGTATTTGCCATATGCCTGGAATAGTGTTGGCCTGTATTTGTGGTATGCCTGGGTTAGTGTTGTTCTGTATTTGTGGTATGCCTGGGGTAGTGTTGCCCTGTATCTGTGGTATGCCTGGGGTAGTGTTGCCCTGTATTTGTGGTATGCCTGGAGTTGTGTCGCATTACAGCTATTGTAGTGTGGTGTATCTGTTGCAGTAAACGCTGTACTTTTGTTCGAACCTGAATTGTTTAAAGCAATGATTGAACATAATTTTACTCAAAATGACATGACCTAGCTTCTAGCTTGCTTCGCTTTCGCATCCCTTTAGTTTGTGGTCCAACGTGGTAAACAAAATGGGAAAAAATAAATGTTTATAAAAAATTACACTTAGCCTCGAAGAAAGGTGTCGCTATGGGATTGTGCAATGGGAGAGCCGGCCGGCATTAAAAATAAAAAAAAATAAATTTATTACATATAAGTATCAAAGAAGAGTGTGTTATATTATGAATGATATTTTATATTTTGTCGATTGTTTGGGCAACGTTCGTTACATTAGATTGGGATCGGGTTCTCTGCTTTGTTCGCTACTATTAACAATAGGTTTGGTATCGGGTTCGGTTTGTGTTCGGCTTTAATAATTAACAATATAAATACGCTGAATCATGTAGTAACAAGGGCTTTGTCTTCGTCACAAAGGATCTTTTGTAAATTTTAAAACACGACGGCCCTTAAGGTGAACAGTTTAGATTGTGTTAGGATCGGGTTCGGCTTCTGTTCGGCTCCATAAATTGACCATAGAAATACGCTGAATGTGAAAACATAATTGGTGGAAACTTCATTGATGAGGGTAAATTATGATAAAACATGACCCTTTCCCAACATCAAACCAACTTTTTATATTTTTAATTCAATAAAATTACAAGTAATGTTTAATTGAAATGATTGTATCATTTATAGGCCTACAGGAAGACAACTTTCCACAGCGTTTAATAGGAATAAATAGAATCCTTAAAACAAAGAGAGTATTATAAGATTTTACATTTTTTAAAAAGGGCATACATTAAGTTGAACCATTACGAAATGAGTTACGTAGTATAGCTATTGCTCGGACTGAAAAGTTTGGTATTTTTATTCCTATCCACCATGGGCTAAGGTTAATGTGTGCTTGTCATTCCCCAGCAACAAATATAACAAAAACTTTATGCTATTTTGATTTATAACCCCACTCTTTGAGGGAAACCAAATGTTGTGCTTCTACCAGATCCGTGGAATGCCTGGAGTAGTGTTGCTCTATATTTGTTGCATGTCTGGGGTAGTGTTGCCCTGTATTTGTCGCATGCCTGGGGTAGTGTTGCCTTGTATTTGTCGCATGCCTGGGGTAGTGTTGCCCTGTATTTGTGGTATGCCTGGGGTAGTGTTGCCCTATATTTGTCGCATGCCTGGGGTAGTGTTGCCCTGTAT
This sequence comes from Ciona savignyi, assembly GCA_000149265.1. Lineage (NCBI taxonomy): Eukaryota > Metazoa > Chordata > Ascidiacea > Phlebobranchia > Cionidae > Ciona > Ciona savignyi. Next base: position 45,052 of record CH001430.1, on the reverse strand, counting down.
TTGCTGTATGCCTGAGATAGTGTTGCCCTGTATTTGTCGCATGCCTGGGGTAATGTTGCCATGTATTTATCGTATGTCTGGAGTAGTGTTGCCCTGTATTTGTCGCATGCCTGGGGTAGTGTTGCCTTGTATTTGTCGCATGCCTGGGGTAGTGTTGCCCTGTATTTGTGGTATGCCTGGGGTAGTGTTGCCCTATATTTGTTGCATGCCTGGGGTAGTGTTGCCCTGTAATTGTCGCATGCCTGAGGCAGTGTTGCCCTATATTTGTCGTATGCCTGGGGTTGTGTTGCCCTGTATTTGTCGCTTGCCTGGGGGCAGTGTTGCCCTGTATTTGTCGCATGCCTTGGGTAGTGTTGCCCTGTATTTGTCGCATGCCTGGGGTAGTGTTGCCCTGTATTTGTCGCATGCCTGGGGTAGTGTTGCCCTGTATTTGTCGCATGCCTGGAATAGTGTTGCCCTGTATTTGTCGCATGCCTGGGGTAGTGTTGCCCTGTATTAGTCGCATGCCTGCGATAGTGTTGCCCTGTATTTGTCGCATGCCTGGGGTAGTGTTGCCATGTATTTGTCGCATGCCTTGAATAGTGTTGGCCTGTATTTGTGGTATGCCTTGGGTTGTGTTGCCCTGTATTTGTGGAATGCCTGGGGTAGTGTTGCCCTGTAATTGTCGCATGCCTGGGGTAGTGTTGCCCTGTATTTGTGGTATGCCTGGGGTAGTGTTGCCCTGTATTTGTCGAATGTCTGGGGTTGTGTTGCCCTGTATTTGTGGTATGCCTGGGGTAGTGTTGCCCTGTATTTGTTGTATGCCTGGGGTAGTGTTGCCCTGTATTTGTTGTTTGCCTGGGGTAGTGTTGCCCTGTATTTGTCGCATGCCTGGGGTAGTGTTGCCTTGTATTTGTCGCATGCCTGGGGTAGTGTTGTCCAGTATTTGTGGTATGCCTGGGGTAGTGTTGCCCTATATTTGTTGCATGCCTGGGGTAGTGTTGCCCTGTAATTGTCGCATGCCTGAGGCAGTGTTGCCCTATATTTGTCGTATGCCTGGGGTTGTGTTGCCCTGTATTTGTCGCTTGCCTGGGGGCAGTGTTGCCCTGTATTTGTCGCATCCCTTGGGTAGTGTTGCCCTGTATTTGTCGCATGCCTGGGGTAGTGTTGTCCAGTATTTGTCACATGCCTGGAGTAGTGTTGCCCTGTATTTGTCGCATGCCTGGGGTAGTGTTGCCCTGTATTTGTCGCATGCCTGCGATAGTGTTGCCCTTTATTTGTCGCATGCCTGGGGTAGTGTTGTCCAGTATTTGTCACATGCCTGGGGTAGTGTTGCCCTGTATTTGTCGCATGCCTGCGATAGTGTTGCCCTGTATTTGTCGCATGCCTGGGGTAGTGTTGCCCTGTATTTGTCGCATGCCTGGAATAGTGTTGGCCTGTATTTGTGGTATGCCTTGGGTTGTGTTGCCCTGTATTTGTGGAATGCCTGGGGTAGTGTTGCCCTGTAATTGTCGCATGCCTGGGGTAGTGTTGCCCTGTATTTGCGGTATGCCTGGGGTAGTGTTGCCCTGTATTTGTCGAATGTCTGGGGTTGTGTTGCCCTGTATTTGTGGTATGTCTGGGGTAGTGTTGCCCTGTATTTGTTGTATGCCTGGGGTAGTGTTGCCCTGTATTTGTTGTTTGCCTGGGGTAGTGTTGCCCTGTATTTGTGGTATGCCTGGGGTAGTGTTGCCCTGTATTTGTTGTATGCCTGGGGTAGTGTTGCCCTGTATTTGTTGTTGGCCTGGGGTAGTGTTGCCATGTATTTGTTGTTTGCCTGGTGTAGTATTGCCTTGTATTTGTTGTATGCCTGGGGTAGTGTTGCCCTGTATTTGTTGTTTGCCTGGGGTAGTGTTGCCCTGTATTTGTGGTATGCCTGGGGTAGTGTTGCCCTGTATTTGGGGTATGCCTGGGGTAGTGTTGCCCTGTATTTGTTGTATGCCTGGGGTAGTGTTGCCCTGTATTTGTGGTATGCCTGGGGTAGTGTTGCCGTGTATTTGTGGTATGCCTGGGGTAGTGTTGCCCTGTATTTGTGGTATGCCTGGGGTAGTGTTGCCCTGTATTTGTGGTAGCCTGGGGTAGTGTTGCCCTGTATTTGTGGTATGCCTGGGGTAGTGTTGCCCTGTATTTGTGGTAGCCTGGGGTAGTGTTGCCCTGTATTTGTTGTTTGCCTAGGGTAGTGTTGCCCTGTATTTGTTGTTTGCCTGGGGTAGTGTTGCCCTGTATTTGTGGTAGCCTGGGGTAGTGTTGCCCTGTATTTGTTGTTTGCCTGGGGTAGTGTTGCCCTGTATTTGTTGTTTGCCTGGGGTAGTGTTGCCCTGTATTTGTGGTATGCCTGGGGTAGTGTTGCCCTGTATTTGTCGCATGCCTGGAGTAGTGTTGCCCTGTATTTGCCATATGCCTGGGGTAGTGTTGCCCTGTATTTGTTGTTTGCCTGGGGTAGTGTTGCTCTGTATTTGTGGTAGCCTGGGGTAGTGTTGCCCTGTATCTGTGGTATGCCTGGGGTAGTGTTGCCCTGTATTTGTGGTAGCCTGGGGTAGTGTTGCCCTGTATTTGTCGCATGCCTGGGGTAGTGTTGCCCTGTATTTGTTGTTTGCCTGGGTTAGTGTTGCCCTGTATTTGTGGTATGCCTGGGGTAGTGTTGCCCTGTATTTGTGGTAGCCTGGGGTAGTGTTGCCCTGTATTTGTGGTATGCCTGGGGTAGTGTTGCCCTGTATTTGTGGTAGCCTGGGGTAGTGTTGCCCTGTATTTGTGGTATGCCTGGGGTAGTGTTGCCCTATATTTGTTGCATGCCTTGGGTAGTGTTGCCCTGTATTTGTTGCATGCCTGGGGTAGTGTTGCCCTTTATTTGTCGCATGCCTGGAGTAGTGTTGCCCTGTATTTGTTGCATTCCTGGGGTAGTGTTGCCCTGTATTTGTTGTATGCCTGGGGTAGTGTTGCCCTGTATTTGTCGCATGCCTGGGGTAATGTTGCCGTGTATTTGTGGTATGCCTGGTGGTTGGGCACTGTATACATGAAATGCCTACGCTTGATGTGAACAAGTTATGGGTTGGCCTGTATTCTCGTGTGTATATGTGGGTGGGGATCTGCCCTGTATTTGACCGATAAGCTTTCGTATCTAGCAATTAATTAAAACATATGTTTACATATTGGATTAATATAAAACTTAAAATATTAAAATTGTAATACATGGTAACCATTATGCCCCTTTTTACAGGTTTAAAAAAGATAAATTCACTTAAGCTTATTATAAAGATAATAAGCTTAAAAGTAAAATTCAAGGTGATTTCAATAAAAAAATTAGGTAGGTATGTAATTTGATTATGTTTTTATTCTAATTTTACATAGCCCCCAAATGTGATTTACATAATTCTTTAAACTTTTCACTACCTCAAGCTTGAAATCACAGCATAAATAAAATAAACGGTTTTTGTTTTTAGTGGGAGCAGTGAGATCAATGTCATGAATGTCAAATCTTGGAGCAGTGAAATAATATGACAGAATATATTCAATATCAGGGTACATGGCCGCCAAGCATAAATAATCGGTCATAAATATTTCCTATGGTATGTTTTTACCTTTAAAAAATGGGTATTCATTAATAAATAATAAAAATACATTAATAAATAATAAAAAATAAATAATAAACATTAATATACTATGTCCAGCAACTCGATATTCATGTTTTATCCCTGTAAATAAAAACGCAAGGGGCGTTAACGCACGGGCAATCGTTGTAATTTCCCTTGTTCGCCGTCGGGTTACCGTAGCTAATTTAGTGCGTTTTATATGATTAAGCTGTTTTCTCAGTTTTAGTAAAACCAATTGTTCCGCTGGGTTCATTCCGGTAAGTGCTTTACCCAAGGAAACAACCGACTATATAGAGACATGTTACGATTATGCAATATAGGCGACGCACGAACCCACCAAGTTATTAAAAGTAATTACAACCGATTAAACACTTGTTTTCTGCAGACCTGGCGACGCTGTCACGTTAATCCTAGAAGTGGTTACAGAAGACGACAATGTACTTGTGCGTATGAAAATTTTATAAACTTTTAATTTGTCGTTTTTAATTTGTTTATGACAATAGGCCTACATTGGGATAGGGTTTGTTTATCTTCATGAATTCACAATAGAAATACGCTGAATCATGTTGTAAGAAAGGCTTTGTCCTCATAACAAACACTCCATTGTTCTAGTAACACCGTCTGGTACATTCTTTTTACTTAAACAAAAGTAGCTCAAAGTGCGTCATTACACTCGACGCTGGAACTTTATTATCGAGTTGTTTCTTAGCCAGGAAGGTTGAAATGGAAGTTGATGAGATTGAGAAAAATCTGGTTCAGCAGTTGAAGTCATTATGTGCTGGAAATGTGAAGGAAATTGATCCGATAAAATCAGTTCCAATATTTCGTAAGCTTGCCAAGGTTTATGAAAATAAAACTGAGAATGTTGAATTGAGCTGTATTCGTAGTGCAGCTCTGCTTAACGCTGCTATTGTAAGGGAGCCAAACAACCTACAACTCAAAAGGATACTACAAAGGTTCTGCTCTGCTGTTCTGCTGAAAGCAAAAGCCAACAAAGTTGATGCTGATTTAGTACAAAATGCAAATCAAGTACGACAAAAACTAAGTGAAGCAAGAATAGAATTCGGAAAACGTTTTGATGAAATAAAAAGAATCTCGGATAATGTAAAAGGCAATAAACTGCTTGCGTTGGAAAAGAGAAAAGTCACAGATGTTCGAAATCTTCAAAATGAAGTTACAAGGAAATATACTGAGATAATGAGGTCCGTTTCTGATAATTGCATTGAAATTATGGGAAAACCACCCTGCAAATATTCTGTAGCAGCAATGGGTTCCTTAGAACGATCTGAGGTTACATTGTATTCAGATATGGAGTTCATCATTCTTCTTGAAAATCCTGTTGCTAAGAGAAAAGATAAAGAAATAATCTTGAGGTATTTCCGGTGGTTTTCTACAATTTTTCACATTGTTATAATCAATCTCGGAGAAACCATGATTCCTTCTGTTGCAATTCCAAGTTTAGATTGGTTTTATGACAAGGTCACACCAAATGGTTTTACATTCGATGGCATGATGTCACATGCATGCAAATATCCACTTGGAAGGCAACCAACTGAAAAGAAACCATGGAAAACTGAACTTATAAAAACAGTGGATGAAATGCTTGAACACCTGAAACCAGAGGAAATTCTAAACGAAGGATATCACCTCGGCGACATGCTAAGCAAAACTAGCTATATTTCTGGTGATAAAAGAACTTTTGATGAATATCAGCAAAAGTCGCATGCTGTTGTAGAAAGTAACGATAAAGAAAGTCAATTTTCGGAGCTGCTCAAACAAATTAAGGAAGATTTGCAGAATTTAGACATCAAGGATCAACAATATAGTGCATCAATGAATTTGCAAAGTTTCAACATCAAGAGAATGATCTATCGAAGTGCATCAATTTTCATAGCACCATTGGGTCGAATTTATTCCATCAAAGAATCATCATGCTTTGACATCATCGATAAATTAGAAGAAGATAAAAGATGTAGTGGAATCGTGGCTCACAAACTTAGATTCATGGTGGCAATAGCTTGTGAGCTCAGGTTTAAAGTTTACCATTCAAAGGGAAGACAAAATGACATTTTTATGGAAGGTTCTGGTTATAAGAAAGTTGTTTCAGGTTTGGTGGAACTTATTGGAAAACGAAGCCTTTTAACATTTATGGTAACTACACACATGCTACATCAGGTGTTAAGGGAGAAATTTACATCGGGTGCTCCACATGATCTTGATGTATTGGAAGATGCTGCGCGGGAATTTGAAGCAAAACTTGGTATGTTGTACCGGCTTGGTTTCATAAATGACTTGAAGCTGGAAATTGCAAAACTCGGCTCCACTATTCAACTCAGCGATGTTGGAATCGATTATTGTTTGTATGCGGAGGATAGATTATGTTTGTTGAATGAATACCAGCTCGGGTTGGATTTGTGTCGGAAAATACGTCTTCTATGTAAAAATGTTTTTCAAGTATTTAAATTTAAAGTTCATGAGCTACAATGCAATGTAGGATTGCGTCGCTATGATTCACGAGAAGTTATAGCTCGGCTTGTTGAGTTGGATGAACTGATGGTTTCTGTTGAAGCGGCACCACCTGGTGATATGAGGCGATGGTTTGTTACACAGCAATATGCTCGTTGCTGTGATCAGATTGGCCGCTTCGCTCGCACAATTGATGTTTGGGAAAGATGTCTTCATTATTATGAACAATGGGAACAAACAGCAGTTGCCAAACATGATATGAAATACAGAAAACCCTTGTTATTAATTTCATACTCAGTTTCACTTCATAACGTTAGAAATTACGACAAGTCAATTGAAGTGTTGCACAAAGCTTTGGGAATGTTAGAAGGAACCAACCGAAATACATGGTTTCATATGCGCATTTATGGCGCTCTTGGTTGCTGCTATCTTGGCATGCAGAAATATTTCAAATCTTTTATTTGTTTTCTTGAATCTGCCAGAATAGCTGATTCTATCGATGATTATCCCTCATATTTAAAAAATAATACTCAAACAGTTTACGAACACTTACTTACACAAGATCACCATTAATAAAACACACAAGATTAATAAAACACTGATATTTTTGGTAATCGATGCTCCCACATAAATTTTCATATAACTGATTCTTTATAAAGAGGCAGAGCCCATTGCTGGTACCCATATTACATTGTATTTAGCGACCACCATTCAGCCCTTAACTGAGCAACTATTGTGTATTTAGTGACCAAGTAATTATGTTTGATATTATTATTTACTTAATGCTTTAAACTGTATATTCTATTGAATGAGGTAATCAATAATAATGATGAAACCAAATGATCTTGTGTGTTGAATTTGACCTGAGACTCCGACCTTAACTTAATCAGTGGCGGCACACGACCATGGTTGCTGCAAACTCAATAAAATACGTGACTCCTTCATTTAAATCCCAAGAAATCAGACTTGTCATGTCGACTTGAGCTAAATATCAAATGACTTGGGCTTGCGAATAAGTGTAGCAATGAATTGCATACAATTTGTATATCTGCGGTCCAACTTGTTAAACGACAGTGTCACCGCTTGATTATACAGTCGTTTTATTGGCTGACTTTTAACATGTTGTTCCCTGCATATGAACAGTAATGAGCAATTGTCTCAGAACAATTAAATCGGCATTTTGTCGGGTGTGCCACTGTCTCATAGACACATTATTAAAATGTACAAGAATGCAGGTAAATCTATGTACAAAGGTAAACATACAGAAGCTTGTGTAATTTATATGAATGATGGTAGGTAAAATGTAGTGTCCCTTAATGAACATTAGTGTCCCTTAATGAACTCTATTAAGGAACACTAGTAAAATGGATCAAGGTAGGACACCTGGTGGTTGAACTCGTGCTATGTCATCATCATTGAAAATGCAAAGTAATAAATACCTCATTACTGTAGCAGCGCTTTAAATTTTGAAAGGAATTTTACCAGGGTAAGAGAACGGGTAAAAATAGGTCATGTATTTTTTTTTGGGTAATCGCGAAGCCTGCAGCCAGTTAAAGTACTGTACACGGCGGTATAGCTAAGGTAAGAAGGGTAAAGTCGAGAGAACGGCTTAGCCAAGCGAGGCCGACCGAGTATTCACTGATATTATGGAATTATACACAGTTTCTGTTTAGTATATTATGGTTTTATATTTATAAATCCCACAAGGAGAGGTGATAGGATAGCACACATAGCGCTGGAACTAGCAGACTTAACCATAATAGGGGAACACCCTTGAATGGGAAAACGTGGGAGAGTCATAACAAATTCAATCTTCAGATTATCTCGCGTCCACGGTTACGACGGAGCTATTGTAATGTGTTGTATATGATTAATACGTTCCTTCAGTGTATGGGATTTCCATCACTGAAAATCGGATAGGCCATTTCGTTTCATATTATGATGAAAATTATTATTCTGACATCAATGTTTTTGCTAAGACTCTTCCATTTATACCAATAATGGTGTTTCATCTCACTATTAAATGAACAGAGCTGTAAATCCACTGGGTTCTAGCTATGTCCACTAAATCTACTACTGTCACAACTTTGTTTAGAGGCTGGTTTTGATCCTACAACCTTCTGGTTATAAAGACGACAATCTAACAATGTGAGTATGAGCTGTACAAATGTCATTGGGGGATTTTTGCAAATTTTAAATTTTTCTCAGTTGGTGGTACATTAATACTTTGTAAGAACTTACAGACTGGATTTAGGGGAATATAACAAAGAACATGACTGTTAAACCACGCTGCCAAGTATGTAATGAAAATCCGCACAAATACAAATGCCCACAATGTTATAAACTCTATTGCTCTGTTAACTGTTATAAAAAGCACAAAGCTGAAGATAGTTGCAGTCTTTTTAAACGTGATGAGAGGCCTAAAACAATGGAATCACCACTCAAAATCTGAACTTTATGAAGAAACTAAACAAATTTCCAAAGAAGTTTTAGAGCGTTTAAAAGATTCCGAAAAATTAAAGAACCTGTTATCAAATCGTCATTTAAGAAGATTGTTGACGGAGATCGATCAGAATCCGAACAATTTAAAAATGATTAATGATTTAATGCAGGAACCAATATTTGTGGAGTTTGCTGATTCATGTTTGGACTTTATCCATTGATGAAGTGTATAATCCCTTCCACGAGGATTCATATCTGCTGCAATAGAGATCATACATCCATCCATTTGTGTTTACCAATCATGGAATTTTATTTGAATTTAGAACCTGAAGTTTTGTTAAAGATTGGAGTTTGGTGTATGTGATTATTCAATGAATTTTGTTTATTTTAATTTAACTTTTATAATATTAAGTGGTGAAATAAACATTAAACTCCAACTTTAAAGTATGATGTATATTCTTAACTTTATCTGGACAATTGGCTTTATACAGATCTACCAGACCAGGGGTGAAATGAAT
>CH001430.1:3591-24988 GCA_000149265.1 Ciona savignyi | reverse complement strand
ATGCCAAATATGATAGAAAATACACCAAACCCGTGTTGTTAGGTTTATACTCATTTTCACTTCAAATGGTTGGAAATTACGAAAAGTCAATTGAAGTGTCGCACAAAGTTTTGGAAATGTTAAAAGAAACCAACCGAAGTAGGGGAAGTCGGCACCCATGACCATGCGGGACCTTTGAACCACCCCACTTAAAATCAATACGAAAACTCTTTAGCGCCAATTTTAATCACGAATCGAATCGTTATGAAAACTGATTACTACGTAGAAAATGGCGGGACGTTCGCGGAAATATTGTTGAAGTGGTAGTTGTTTTTGTGTTTTGTGTACTGTTTTTAAACTATGACTCCCAATCGTAATTTCGTTTTAGCAACAAGGCAGCATATTGTTAAGATTAAATAATTTTAGTCAGTGATAGAGTATAGGTAACTGTTTCTGTTTAGTAGACTTTACAAATCAAAGCTATATTTTAATGGTAATTTTAAAAAAATGTTGGACTTTGTAGGTAGGGACCATTGAGCCACCTTTTACAGGGACCAATGAACCATTACTTCGTACCTAATGACGGGCTTTTAAAGGCTGGTGTTAATATTTTATCGTGATTTTAATAATTTTTTTTTATGGTTTAATCAGTTTAAAACAAGTATACTTGTACAATACAGGCCTATCAGCCAATAGGTTATACCATAATTTCATATTTGAATAGCCTAAAAATTTTATTTTAACGAAACACCTAGTATGCAAATTGCAATACGGTAATATGTTAATTAATATGCCTTTGCAGAAATTTAGTTAAGGATAAATTCTTTTAGTTGAAGTTACCCAAATTAAAAATGCCCCTTAAAAACAAATTTTCACATGGGTCTTTCAGTAAAGTTGAAATGAAAATTGCTTTGGAATCTGTCATCATGAAAAAAGAAATCTGTTCAACAGAACATGTTTTTGCCAAGCGAAGTTTCTAATTAGCAGAACCAGAAAGTTTACGCAAGAAAAGAGTACCAGTCCAGTTTCAGATCCAGAAGGAGTAAGTCGGAAACAATTTTCAGCCTCATCCACATGCTCGCTCCAATTGAGAAAAGAACAGCAATCGAAAAAAGATGAAGTCAAGTATTATAACAGATTAACCATACAAGGTGGCTTTGAAGAGAGATGCAGAAGCTAAATATTCTCATCACTTAAAGAAAGAGTGATATCTAGGCAGAAATTGTTCACATGTTCGGGTAATTTAGAAAGCAGTAAAGAGACCGATGCTGAAAAAGGTTTTAACATGGTGTTATCTTCTGATGCAAAAGTTGATGATTTTGTTGAAGTAGAATACGATGGGAAAAGAGCCCTTTTTTGTATGCAAGCTGCAGCAAGAACTGGAATTATCTTTTTCTTCTAAAACATCCTAAGTCCGATGGTTTTGTAGACCCGGTCTTACATGATATACATTCTGTTTCAATTGATAAAATTGTACAAATAGTATAATCCCCCTTGTATATTGGTACCGCCAGTAGATCAAACGAAATAAAAAAGTTCACTGCAGACCAGTCTAAATATACATTTGAACAGATGCAATATATGAGACAATTGGGGGGGTGATACATTTTCCAAGTGTTAACTGTTCGCAGTAATAAATATAACAGTACTGTAGTAAGTGTTAATAAAACTTTTGTTTGTTTAAAGTGGGTTGTGGTTACTAAATTGATTGAGTTATGTGATTATCAATTAAAATAACTGTTAATTTTAAAGTGGCTCAAAGGCCCCTATAGGGTGGCTCAAAGGACCCAACCGTAGGGGACCATTGAGCCACTTTGAGTCTTGGTACATTTTGGGCCCCTGTCAGCATAGCTTACATTTAAAAAGCTTCAAACGTTATCAAAATAAACTCCAAATATGGTAGCACCATAGAGTACTAATATATAGAGTGGACACTCGGTATAAATGGCGGCGATGTTTTTTGAAATGCGAACGATTTGTATAACTAGGTGTGGTGAAAATTCCAGGTATTATATATATGTAATCAATGCATTGTTTAAACTTTTAAAATTAATTAAATATGCTTGATTTTTACCTAAAAATACCAACTACGAGAAATTTCAACGTTCAGACGCGTCACGCTTCGTGTACATTTGATCACGTGGTCAAAACAAGGAACAAAATCAATGTATTACTACGGGAATTGTTGTTTTTTTATAAAAACGTTGTTAATTATGTTTACTAGTTCTTGTTCTTTAAATATATAATTGGTATTTACGTAGGCTAACAGTATTTATTAGATACAGACTAACCCATCTTTAAAATAGCTCTAAATATAGTATAAGCCTTAGAAAATACAACTTCTTTTGCAGAAAGATTTGAAATATAAATAAATGTGAGTAACAGTGACACAATTGCAACAAGCATTGAAGATATTCAATAAGTTAAGCAAGAAACAGAAATGTGTTTATCAGATCTGCTGAACTACCTGAAGAAAATCATGATAAAATAAACCACAATTGCTGATTTTGATGCCACAGAAATTGGTAGGTCCTATACCACATGCTTTGTATACTTTTATTTTAGGCTATCCAGGTAAAAAATGTTTATTTTTAGGTGTTCTGGAATATCTGGCTGGATAGTTACTGAAAAAGGCAAAAAAAACACAAGAAGTTCTGAATTTACTCAGCGAAGTAGACCATTTTTGTGTCTTCTACAACATTTTTATCGTAAATCTTTCCCATTCCCAATCTACACTGCAGAGCAGGATCTATTTTTCACAACTTTGCTGTACATTACTGTAAATAGTGTGTTATGTGTTGAATTCTGATGTCAGCAAAAAATTAAAAATAAACAAACTTACATAATAAGTTTTTTATTTAAACTTTTGTGTCATAATACTGCAAGGTAATAATTTGCCAAATGGAACCCCATGTTTAAAACTAACTCCAGCGGACCTAGCGCTGGACCTAGTGGACCTAGTGGACCTAGCGGACCTGTATAAAATATAGGTTTTTTTCTAGTCCACTCTAGCTTCTCAATCTATATAGAAGCATAAAATTTGTTCCTCTAAATACCCAGTGTGGGCTTAAGCACTGGATTATTAAAGAAAAGGTCCAGTAGGTCAAGACAAAACCATACATTTATTTTCCTGCAAAAGAATTATAGTAAATTGCAATAAAAACAGCTTCAAAATACCACTGTCCAAACAACGGTTGGTAAAGTAATGCATTTTTCTTCTCCTGGGTGGCAGGTGTTGGCTTCACTCTTTAAAAATCAACAAAATAAAATCTAGGTTTAAATGTTGAGGTGTCAAATAAAAATGTAATGTCACAATTAAAATAGAGTCAAGTTCACAGTAAACTCTGGATCTCAGTGAACCATTTAATGGCGCAAAATAATCTCAGATAATTAAAGTTGTCTATGCAATCTTGTAATTAGCAGATCCACACTCTTCATTTATCAATCATATGCCCCACTTTAATGTTGTAACATTTTGATGAATCTCCTAAACAAAGAATAATTTTGGTTAGATTATATGGGTGTTGCGTTTTAAACAACAAATTTCCGAACTGTGTGACAGAAATATGAACAGCAAAAAGTTTGGTGATAAATATGTTAAATTAGAACGCAACAGTGCGTTATCTGAAAATAACATAATAATTAGGTTAACTCACCTATGCCCTCTAATAAATTAATTACTTGGAATAAAAGCCAAAGCCCTAATATCCTGCGGTTTACTAACATTCTGTCCTGCTTTTGCTATCATTTGCATTGTAAACATGAGCGAATATGACCACGTGATCAAATGTACATCAAGCGTGACGCGTCTGAACCAATTGCGCGAGTGTCCACTCTATATATTAGTACTCTATGGTAGCACCATAGAATACTATATAATGGAAGGTCAACGAGCTTCGTCACGCTTGAGTGAAAGCGTACGCTTGTTGATAGTTTGCATAAGAAACTGCCGTGTAGATACTTGTTTTTGTTAAATTTTGCAGTAGATAAGCATAAAATTATTAAATAGGCGTCTTAAAACACGATATTATGTAAACAGTAATCATTGTAGATCTATTTTGCAGCTTTAGAGTGGCTAACCTGCTTGTTTAATTAGCATTATAGCATTAATATAAAATTGTGCAAACAGAATACGTCGGAAACGTTACATACTGTAAAACTATTCTGTAGAGTTTTTAATACTATTTAAACATAAAAAAGGTTTGTGACTTGTATTTAATTATACATTTAAACAATGCACCAACTCCTATTGTTTCACAGGTCAACACTAAATGGAGGAAAAGCGGAAAGAAGGAAACTGCTTACCAAAACTATGGAAATTAATTTTAACCCTTTCCCAAACACTAATCTCAAACCCAGAACTAACCCTACCTCTAACCCCATGTTTAAAACTAACTCTAATGCCCTAATATTCATTTTAGTTTGCAGTTTCACTTCTTCCCGCTTTCCCTCCTTTTAGTTTTCGCCTTCTTGACATCAACTTATCTTATTTTATTCAGACATCTCTCACCTTTTAAAGGTAAGACAGAAAAAATAAGTTTACTCTTTACATTTAGTTTATACTAAATCCTGTGTTTAAAGCTATCATGCGTAACAGTTTGTATGCTTCTAAACTTAGTGGTTAAATCTTGTTATTTGGTGTGGAAGGATATAGAAAAACCTTAATGAATGTGAACAGCAAATGCCAATATTACGGAAAACCAGCTAAACCAACTTGTCTTTAATAATGTGCAACTGAATTCACTTACCAAAGTTAGATTTATTTTGCTTTTATAATGTGGTATTTATATTGTTTTATGTTCTAGAATCTAGATGAAAGTTTAGTAGAAATTGGGAAAACTACAACAGCAGATTTTGTCTTGCTATTTGATCAGTAAGTTTATCGGTAAAAAGTTTCACATCTGTATATTCAAAAAAGGTTAGGGAGAAACATATGTATTTGCATAAACACAGAATTTTGGTAAATGCAACTAAAATGACAACACCAAAAAACAGCATAGACCTTACAACAATTTTAATTTTTTTTTTAAGTTTTACACAATTTCAAAAAGTTCATGAGATTTTTTTGTTTACTTAATAAACAAAACCTTATTTTTTAACAAAGTGATATGCAACATGAATAAACAATTTATATTAACTTTTTACAATCAACAGGATTATGGTCACTGCTAGGGCTGTGCATCGGTTAACGGTTAACCGGTTAACCGACGGGACGTCAGTTAACCGTTAATAAAATTGGTAAACGGTTAACCGATTGGGGCTTGGCGTAATTGCGAAATTACGGACGTCGGAATTACGTTACGTAAGTAGGGATGTGCGAAGTTAACGTGCACGTCAGATAACTGTCAATGAAGTCAATAAATGGTTAACCGACTGTGTTCGTTTTTCACAACAGTGCATGATAACAAAATAGTTTATATGGTGGTTGTTCTTTTTTAAAGACCACGCAGTTGACTTGCAGTAGGCCTAAGTGATGGTACGAGTAACGGTCGAGGCCTCGAGATCGTATCGACTTGGTATGATTGTGTAGGTCTTGGCGTTGCTAACCGCAGCGCCGCTTTTCTAACGATTCGTCGCGGTGTTTATTGCTTTGATCGGCGGTTTGACCTAGGGTTACGTTGACCTAGATTCAATACAGGACCTCTGACGCACTCCCGCGAGCGTTTTTCCTACGTTCTTTTCTTTGATCGGTTAACCTTTATAAGAATCTAGATTCTTGCACAGCCCTAGTATACAATGTTATGGCCACGTGTATTAATTGAAAAAAATAAAGTCGAACAATAGGCAAACTTCTAATTGTAAAACTTTAGTTCCCATAATAGACCTAATACTTTGTCGAATTAAGTGGCCAGTTCGTGCGGGCCACCGATGTTTTGACTAGTGCGACGTACGGTACGATAAGAATATAAGATAAACGTAAGATGAAGGAAAGTGGCCTTATCTTGTGAAAATACCGGCCTTGCGACAGCGCAAGATAATACACGCTACAAGCAGGTTGTTTTTATAACGCGGCGAGGTCGGCTTGCATCGTTACATAGAGTAGGAAAAAATGCCGATTTAATCGGTTAACCGGTTAACCGATTTATTTTTGGATCGGTTAACCGTTAAGATTTTTTATGAATTTGCACATCCCTAGTCACTGCACATATTTACCTTTCAAACTAAAAGGTTTTTGACTTACTTCAGTGAAAATGATATTGTTAATTTTATTCGAGATTGATAGTAAAAAACCAATAACAATGATATAAAAATTCCTTATTAGAACATTGCAAGACTTTTTTTTCCATGAGAACAATTCGCGACTTTTCCGGGTGAGAAGAACATAAGAAGTTTATTATATGAATTATCAATGACATCTTTACATGATCGGAGTATTAAATAACCTCCTAGATATTATTTCATTTTCCATTACATTTAATTGTGTATTGTTGTCTTGTTGTCAATAAATTTAAGCAACAACCCAGCTTTCTTTGCTTGATTCGCAGTAGGGAAAACCTCTTGGGCTGATGTGCAAATACCTGGATATTGTGATACAATGCAACTTGCTTGTTGTTTAATTTGAATTGGTTTATTCTTTTCAGTAAGTAAATAGATAAATTATTCTCTTTGAAAGAATTTTATCGCACAGAATTTGCTTTTTGATCATGGAATTAAAGACTTCAATGGTCATCTTCATTTTTTAAAATCATCTCCAGGAGGGATGCACAGTCGTTTTTGAGCTTCAAGACAGAACAGTGATCTGAATCCATTCTTTAGTTGACATTTAGTATGTTTCCAGTACAATGAAAGAATTTTAAATAAATTTATTTATAAAAAAAAAGTGTTAATACATAAAACGGGGTCGTGGTGCATCGCCAAATTACCACTAATGCTAATTAAACGAACTGGTTAGCCACTCTATAGCTACAAAATAGACCTACAGTGACTACTGTTTACATAATATCGCAAAATAATACACCTATTTAATGATTTTATGCTTATCTACTGCAAAATTTAACAAAGACAAGTATCTACACGGCAGTTTCTTATGCAAACTATCAACAAGCGTACGCTTTCACTCAAGCGTGACGAAGCTCGTTGACCTTCCATTATATAGTATTCTATGGTAGCACTGGTAACCTTGTTTTTAACGCAAGTGCATCAACCATAGAAATCTTATGAAACATTTTCGAAAAAGTGGCTCACTGGTCCCGACTTTCCCCTACATTGTACCATATGTACATTTATGGCAACCTCGGTAATTGCTATCTTGGCATGAAGAAATATTTTAAATCTTTTATTTATTTTCTTGAACATGCCAAAATAGCTGGTTCTATCGATAATGATCCTTCATATATAAAAGATAATACTCAAGCAGTTTATGAACACTTACTCACACAAGATCACCACATTCTTCAACTGAATTTTGATTTTTCATTGGATCTTGATTGAAGTTTGCTTTAAATTGTCAATAAAACAGTAATACTAGAGAGTGTCAACCATGTGTTTAATCACCACTATTTGTAAAACACATGTCGTATGGCATATATTCATGCTACAGTGTCCCTAACCACAATTTGTATTTTATACACTGAGTATGTACTTTGTTTCTGCAAGCATAAACGCATGGGTCCCAAAGTTATTAGACCAAACTTCTTTTCCATGTGTAGTTGAGAAAAGAATTAACGTCTTAAATTTACGAACATTTCACCACGAATGTTTTAAATCAAAGCTTGTTTTCAAGCGTGGTGGTATAATTGGCGAAAACTTTATAAATGTTCATCTGGATAAGAAAACCGTAGCATCTTCCAATGTATCTCTTGATGACGAGTTATGAATATTCAGACGCTTCGTGCATATACTTTCCCGCGGTTATTGTATATAATCTATATATCAATTTAAAGGTATTTATAAGGGCTACAACATATCCAAAGGAATAATTGGCGAAAACTCTAAATGTCCATCTGGATAAGAAAACCGCAGCATCTTCCAGTGCACCCCCTGTAAAGCGAGTTATGAATATTCAGACGCTTCGTGCATATAGCTTCCCGCGGTTATTGTATATAATCTTGTAACATCTGTAAATCTGTTTTGACTTAAAATTAATGTTTTTTGAAACGTCTATGTTCATTATTGTGACGTCATTTTAGTAATAATTATTATGCTTTATATTCCTGCAACCTCGTGGTTTTCTTTCCCTTTTTGTACTGATTCCTCTACCGACACATACTGAAACAATTTTACTGAATTTGAATAGACCTATATATACGGAAAAACAGTTGGTAAGCAAATTGATTATTAATATTTGTCGTTTATTTAT
Organism: Ciona savignyi; assembly: GCA_000149265.1. Lineage (NCBI taxonomy): Eukaryota > Metazoa > Chordata > Ascidiacea > Phlebobranchia > Cionidae > Ciona > Ciona savignyi. Next base: position 16,710 of record CH001430.1, on the reverse strand, counting down.
GTGTATTTATGTTAAATTGTATAATAGAAAACCGCTGATCGCTGATCGCTGATCGCTGATCGCTGATCGCTGAACGCTGAACACTCATCAGTAAATAAACTACCATCCACCAAGTGAGATCAAGTGTGCGGGCCAGCGCGTTAACACTGTTTTTCATGTAAAGGACTCGGGTGTTTAATTAAGTATAGGTCGCACCAAATAGAGGCCTTACATAAGTTTTCAACTGATCCATATTGAATTTATTGATTCTTACTGATTAATGATTTATTGGTATACCTACTGATTACTGACCAACTGATTAATTTACTGTTACTTACTGAATTTTGAATTTACTGTTACTGATTTCTACCGAACTTATTATTGTACCGATTTGTACTTGCTTTGCTGGTACTGTCTGTTACGTCACAGTAACCTTTATTATCGTTGTATCTTTCCTGTTGCTGACATGGAATCTGTCGAAAGAAAGGACTTTGACCGGATAGAAATTATCCTGCGGCAAAAATATATGCTCGCTGAAGTGATAATGACGGACTCGAGCATGGGTCCAAAACTGAATGAGCTGATTACTGAGATTGAGCGTCTCTACGCCGAGTTGATGATCCTCGCGCCAAAGGCTTACTCGCAAGAAGATTTAAACGACCAAGGCCACCCCCTTCTGCAATGTGTGGTACAAAGCCAACTAGAATTTAAAGGGAGGGCTACTGAATGGCTTCTAAGTGCCGAAAAGGCTCCCAGCATAACAACGTCGTCCAATATGACGAGGAGTTCTAGGTCAAGTACAAAACGACGGGAAGCGTATGTCCAAGCTCAGAAGGCTCGTCTTGAAGCACAGCAAGTCGCTGAAAGTGCTCGTGAGCGTGCAGAACTAGAGGCTAGAGAAGCTGAGCGCAAAGCAGAGTTGGCCGAGCTTGAATTACGTGCTTGGGATGAGCAGCTCCCAACTCCACACATCGAAAATGTTGCCGTCAACCCCACCACGAAACACATACCGATTGCTGCAGAGGTGGGTGCGATGCCACGACATGAGGCACATAAAGAACCGATGATTCGGCCGCTGCCGAATGGTGACGACGCTTATCAAACACCGCCACGTAAACGTACAGAACCTGCCGTGCTGAACTATCGACAAATGAATGCTGACGTTACTCTACCGCCACGACCAGAAATAATGAAATTTAACGGAGACCCTCTAGATTACCATGAATTTGTACGGAATTTTGAAACCCATATAGAGCAACATGTAAAGTCAGAGACGACCCGTTTGATCTACTTGCTACAGCAGTGTGAACCTGAGGTACGGCGTCAATTGTCGCACTTCACTAAGGATGCTCTAAGTGGTTACCGATTGGCCCGTGATCAGTTGTTTCAACTGTATGGGAGACCACACCATTACCTCCAAGGCTTGCAGTAAACTGCTGGCGAAGACGCCGGTCGTTGGAGAAAGGGATCCAGCCGGATTATTGAAACTAGACATATTGTTACAGAGATGTAAGAGTGCCCTTGCTGACGTCGGAGAATACGCGGGAATTAACTCACTGCACTGCCTATTACCGATTATAAACAAATTGCCTGAGAGCCTACAGACAAAGTGGATCGAGTGGTCTGTCTGCGTTGCTGAGGAGAAATGCCGGGACGCTGGCTTCCTAGACCTCGTTGCGTTTGTCGCAAGACAATCGAAGATTTATAATTCTCTGTATGGAGAAAGCTTGTACAGTCGTGAGCCAGGACGATACCGGAAAGCAGCCGCCTTCAATACCCTACACGAGATTACAGAACAATTACCGACTATGTGCGATTTATGCGACAAGAAGCATGCGCTACCGCAGTGCTTTAAATTCAAGAAAATGAACGGACGCGAACGACGCGAGTTGGCATCTGTCAAGGGATTGTGTTTTCGGTGCCTGCAAAGAGGTCACCGTGTGGCAGAATGTCCTTCAGCAGAATGCTGTGGGGAATGTAAAAGTACGTATCACCACTCGCTTTTGCACTACAGATTTACTAAAGTTCCCAAACCCGACAAAACTGATGATCAAGCGAAAGCAGCGACGTCATGCTCTTCCATACTTTTCGAAAGTCCCCAGTCTTATCATACAGAAGAGTACAAGGCGAAGGGCGTATACATGTGCGTGGTACCAGTGAACGTCCGATACAAGAACCGCGAGGGGTTGCGGACTTACGCCTTTCTCGATTCCGGATCTTCGGCCACGTTATGTAACAGTACTCTAACGAGCGCTCTTGGCATTACAGGAACTCCCAAACAGATATCCCTGACCACCCTCTGTGCTGAATCGACGTACAACGGTATCACTACTGACCTAACCGTTTGTTCATTAGACGGTGAAACTGAAGTTGAAATACAGAATGTAGTGTCAGTGGACCATATTCCAGTACGACCAAACATTCTTCCGCGAAGGAATGTGTTAGACAAAATGAATCACCTGAAAGGTATAGAATTTCCACAAGTTGATGGTGGCACCGTTACCCTTCTCATCGGAATAGATGTACCAGAAGCGTTGTGGGTACAGAAAGTCCTCAAAGGAAAAAGAGATGAACCTGTTGCGTGGAAAACGCCCTTCGGTTGGTCTTTGATGGGCCCCTCCCTATCGCCGTGTTCATCGACCACTATACAGAACAATTTAACGACGACGTCTGACGCTTTATCACGTCAGATTAATCGCCTATGGAACACTGACTTTGGCGATTCGACGTCCGTCCTCGCGTCGCCAACGTCAAGAGAAGATCGTATTGCCCACGAATTAATGAAGAAGTCAGTTTCTATGGTAAATGGCCATTTCCAATTACCATTGCCGAAAAAACCTTGTGCTCGTGAGTTACCTGACAATAGCGTGATGGCGCAAAAGCGCGCTGATGGTCTCAAGAGACGTTTACTGAAAAACGACGAACTACACGTGAAATATACTGATGCTGTACAGTCATACATTGAAAAGGGGTATGCGCGGGAAGTACCCGCTACTGAAATTCACGCTTCTAGAAAACGGTGGTTTATTCCCCACCACCCTGTCGTACATCCACGCAAGCCCGGTAAAGTGCGTGTGGTGTTTGATTGCGCGGCGAAACATAATGGCCTTTCGCTAAACGATGTACTGATGCAAGGACCAGATTTAACGAACAGTCTCATAGGTGTGCTGACTCGCTTTCGTCAGAACCAAATCGCCCTAGTGGCCGACGTGGAAGGAATGTTCCACCAAGTTAGAGTCGATCCAAGGGATACTGATATGTTGAGCTTTCTTTGGTGGAAAGGTGGCAATTTACAAGATAACCCGACTGTGTACCAGATGCTGGTGCATTTGTTTGGTGCAACGTCGTCACCTAGCTGCGCGGCATTCTGTTTAAAGGAATGCGCCCGTGTGTACGGAGACGATTACGACGATTTGGCTGCGAATGTGGTCAAGAATAACTTTTACGTCGATCGACTGCTTAGTGTCTGTCGAGAACATAGAGAAAGCTACCAAGCTTGTAACTGATCTGCGAGGAGCTGCTTGCTCGTGCAGGATTCCACCTAACGAAAATGGTTGTCTAACAATGCGGAAGTACTGGAAACGATTCCTGAAAAGGAGAGAGCAAAGAACGCGTCTTCTCTTAATATCGATGCTTGCTTGGACGAGCGCGTCCTTGGTGTGCAATGGAGAGTCCAATCGGATGAATTTTCATTTACCGTTACACCACAGAAGAAGCCGGTAACCAGAAGAGGAATTTTGTCGGTCGTTAGCTCGATATACGACCCCCTGGGTTTCGCGGCCCCCGTCCTGATTAAAGGAAGGCTGTTGTGGCAGAGACTCTGTAAACGAGGATTAAACTGGGATGAAAAGGTCTCCCAAGAAGAGGAAAATGAGTGGATCAACTGGCTGGAAGATTTACCTGGACTTGAACAAGTTAGAGTCCAACGCTGCTTTAAACCACCGTCACTGGGAAAAGTTATTCATACTGAACTTCATCACTTTGCAGATGCATCTACCGTGGCTTATGGCGCAGTGTCTTATCTGCGTTTTATTGATATTAAAGGAAATATACATTGCTCGTTTCTCATCGGAAAAGCCAGAGTAGCTCCGATGAGCACCATGTCTATTCCACGACTTGAATTAACGGCAGCCGTTCTGGCTGTCCGCCATGACCAATTAGCCAGAAGAGAATTAAACTTGACGAGCTGCCAATCAACCTTTTGGACAGATTCCACCGCGGTATTACAGACAATATACAATTGTAAGAAACGATTTCCTACGTTTGTTGCCAACCGAATCGCCGAAATCGAGCGTTATGCAGATATTAATCGTTGGAAATTCGTCCCTACTGAACTGAATCCCGCCGATGACGCAACCCGCGGACTTACCACTAAACTACTGACACAATCCGGACGATGGCTAAATGGACCCGACTTTCTATGGCGAGTGGAGAGCAAATGGCCTGAATGTCCAGTGTCGCTTCCAAAGGTCCCTGATGAATTTTTACCCTTAAAAAGACAGAACGCCAATGTGAACTTACTGACTACAGATGAAATGGTTACTGAATTTAGTACTGATCGCTTGATTAACCACTTTTCGTCGTGGTATCGATTAAAAAAGGCAGCAGCTTGGCTGTCTAGATACAAGATGTTCCTGCTCCAAAAGATTCGCAATGTCTGCCCACCGGTAAGCCATTTGACAGCTTCGCTCAGCGTAAAAGAGCTTGAAAGTGCAGAAATTGAACTAATAAAGTATGAACAGCGCAAACATTTCGGATCAACGATCTCTATTTTGGATTCCAAAAGGCAAATAAAGAAAGACGACTGTATTCGTGTCCTTTCTAAACTGAACCCCTTACTGAGAAATGGAGTGCTGCGCGTCGGCGGTCGTATTGATAAAGCACCGGTCGAGTATGACGCAAAACACCCGATTATTCTACCATGTTATTCTCAGCGTAACGAACTTGATCATCGACGAATACCACCAGAGTGTGGGGCATTCTGGTTACGGACACACCCTATCTGCGCTACGTGGGAGATTTTGGATACTGAAAATTGGAGTTGCTGTTCGCCGAGTCTTGACGAAATGTCTGCCGTGCAAAAGAAGAAGCGCCGTTCCTGGATGCCAGATTATGGCAGAACTGCCTTCTGGGCGCCTACAGGCTGGCGAACCTGCCTTTAGCCACGTCGGAGTTGACTACTTCGGTCCGTTCTCTGTGAAACAAAACCGGAGTGAAATTAAAAGATACGGATGTATATTCACTTGCCTTACCATCCGAGCCATACATATTGAAATGGCTAATGATCTTTCTGCTGATTCGTTTTTAAATGCCCTACGCCGATTTATAGGTCGTCGAGGTAAACCAAAACAAATATACAGTGATAACGGGACCAATTTTGTTGGTGCAGAGAAGATACTTCGATCATCCCTTGCCTTGTGGAACCGTGAACAGATTGCTGAGCATTTGCGACAGAGGGCAATAGCGTGGTCCTTCAACCCGCCTGCAGCCTCCCACATGGGCGGCGTATGGGAAAGGATGATACGGTCAGTGCGTCGTTTGCTGTCATCCATGCATTCAACAAAGGGCCTGTTTACTGACGAAGCTTTGAATACACTGTTCGTAGAAGTGGAATCGATTGTTAATTCAAGGCCGCTCGTTCCTGTCATTATTGATCCGCACAGCGATGAACCGATAACGCCGAATCACTTGCTGTTACTGCGTGATTCACCAAATGAAGCTCCAGGCCTCTTCGATGAGAAAGCGTCGTACGCAAGACGAAGATGGGTCCAAGTGCAACATATGGCCAATATATTTTGGAAACGCTGGGTGTCAGAATTTTTGCCCAACTTGATTAAACGCCAAAAGTGGTACAGCAAAAGATCAAACTTTGAAATCAACGATATAGTGCTGCTAGTGGACGAGGGCCAGCCCCGTTCGAAGTGGGTACTGGGCCGTGTAATGGACACATATGCTGATAAACACGGAGTCGTGCGTACGGTTCTGGTTAAGACGCCCAACAGTCTCGTAAAGCGGCCAATTGCTAAATTGTGTCTGATTGTTGATTCCGAAGATTCCTAAACGTTTGATACGTAGCCTTTATATTTCGTTTATATGACACCACTTCCCTTTATTGCGTGTGTACTGACCGCTTAACGCATTTCTACCGATATATTTCTGCGCAATTACTGATTCTGTTTGTGTACTGATTTTCTTTCCTACGTTCTTGCTGACGTATTTCACTCGCATCGCAAACTTGCCGTTATTGTTCGCTGATACTACGTGTTTTTGCCCCTTTTACCGTTTTAAAGTATGTACCTTCCGATATTTCGTTGTTGTTCACTTTACCGATGTTTTGTAATGTTTTTTAAATATATGGGACATATATTTGTGGGGGGGTATGTAACATCTGTAAATCTGTTTTGACTTAAAATTAATGTTTTTTGAAACGTCTATGTTCATTATTGTGACGTCATTTTAGTAATAATTATTATGCTTTATATTCCTGCAACCTCGTGGTTTTCTTTCCCTTTTTGTACTGATTCCTCTACCGACACATACTGAAACAATTTTACTGAATTTGAATAGACCTATATATACGGAAAAACAGTTGGTAAGCAAATTGATTATTAATATTTGTCGTTTATTTATGTGTATTTATGTTAAATTGTATAATAGAAAACCGCTGATCGCTGATCGCTGATCGCTGATCGCTGATCGCTGAACGCTGAACACTCATCAGTAAATAAACTACCATCCACCAAGTGAGATCAAGTGTGCGGGCCAGCGCGTTAACACTGTTTTTCATGTAAAGGACTGGGGGTGTTTAATTAAGTATAGGTCGCACCAAATAGAGGCCTTACAATCTATATATCAATTTGAAGGTATTTATAAGGGCTACAACATATCCAAAGGAATAATTGGCGAAAACTCTATAAATGTCCATCTGGATAAGAAAACTCGCAGCATCTTCCAGTGCACCCCCCTGTAAAGCAAGTTATGAATATTCAGACGCTTCGTGCATACAGCTTCCCGCGGTTATCGTATATAAACTTTACATTAAATTGAAGGTATTTATAAGGGCTACAACATATCCAAAGGAATAATTGGCGAAAACTCTATAAATGTCCATCTGGATAAGAAAACCGCAGCATCTTCCAGTGCACCCCCCTGTAAAGCGAGTTATGGATATTCAGACGCTTCGTGCATATAGCTTCCCGCGGTTATTGTATATAATCTATATATCAATTTGAAGGTATTTATAAGGGCTACAACATATCCAAAGGAATAATTGGCGAAAACTCTATAAATGTCCATCTGGATAAGAAAACCGCAGCATCTTCCAGTGCACCCCCTGTAAAGCGAGTTATGAATATTCAGACGCTTCGTGCATATAGCTTCCCCGCGGTTATCGTATATAAACTATACATTAAATTGAAGGTATTTATAAGGGCTACAACATATCCAAAGAAATAATTGGCGAAAACTTTATAAATGTTCATCTGGATAAGAAAACCGTAGCATCTTCCAATGTATCTCTTGATGACGAGTTATGAATATTCAGACGCTTCGTGCATATACATTCCCGCGGTTATTGTATATAATCTATATATCAATTTGAAGGTATTTATAAGGGCTACAACATATCCAAAGGAATAATTGGCGAAAACTCTATAAATGTCCATCTGGATAAGAAAACCGTAGCATCTTCCAGTGCACCCCCCTGTAAAGCAAGTTATGAATATTCAGACGCTTCGTGCATACAGCTTCCCGCGGTTATCGTATATAAACTTTACATTAAATTGAAGGTATTTATAAGGGCTACAACATATCCAAAGGAATAATTGGCGAAAACTCCATAAATATCCATCTGGATAAGAAAACTGCAGCATCTTCCGATACATCCCTTGATGAAGAGTTATGAATATTCAGACACTTCGTGCATATAGTTTCTTGCGGTTATTCTATATAAACTATACATTAAATTGAAGGTATTTATAAGGGCTACAACATATACAAAGGATTTTTGGCAAAAACTCCATAAATGTTCATCTGGATATGAAAACCGCAGCATCCATAAATCACGAGTTATGAATATTCAGACGCTTCGTGCATATAGCCCCCCGCGGATATTGTATATAATTTATATATCAATTTGAAGGTATTGGCAAGGGCTACAACATATCCAAAGGAATAACTGGCGAAAACTCTATAAATGCGTGAATATTAATAATATTCATATTCGATATTAATATTTTACATTTTTTTTCAAATCAAAAATTATCATTCGAAAGAGCACGGTTCAATTAACAAATTCTGTAATTTTTAGGACCGTAGCCCCTTGTTAAGGTGTTTAACTTTTCACTTCCATCTTCCGTTTTTTTCCGCGTTTTATATTTCTAGGTAAAAGAACTTTGGTCACATGATTGTATACAATGCATATAGGCAAGAAATCTCAACAACGTCAGTGACGTAATACGGGAAATCCCCTAACATAAAATGAAATACATATTTGCTCATAACTCTTTAACAAAAAAATATTGGAAGAAACTGATTTGATTTTTGAAATCAGCGTGTTTTTTTCCATTTATTAAGATATTCTTAAAATCGACTTCAGTTCCCCTTTAACATACGGAATTTTGTGTAATTTATATGAATGATGGTAGGTAAAATGTATCAAGGTAGGACACGCTGACAGAGTATTCACAAATTTTATGGAATTATACTCAGTTTTTGTTTAGTATACTATGGTTTTATATTTATAAATCTCACAAGGAATGGTGATAGCATAGCACACATAGCGCTGGAACTAGCAGACTTAACCATAGTAGGGGAACACCCCTAAATGGAAAAACGTGGGAGAGTCGTATTTCGTAACAAATTTAATCTTTAGATTATCTCGCGTCCACGACCACGACGGAGCTATTGTAATGTGTTGTATATGATAAATACGTTCCTTCAGTGTATGGGGTTTCCATCACTGATAATGGGATAAGTCATTTCGTTTCATATTATGATGAAAATTATTATTCTGACATCAATGTTTTTGCTAAGACTCTTCCATTTACACCAATAATGGTGTTTTATCTCACTATTAAATGAACAAAGCTATAAATCCACTGGGTTCAAGCTATGTCCACTAAATATCTTGCCTAATGTCACAACCTTGTTTTTGGGCTGGTTTTGATCCTACAACCTTAAGGTTAAAAGTAAGCGCTCTATCAGTGTAAGTATGAGCTTTACAAATGTCATTGGGGATACGTTGCAAAATTTTAATTTTTCTCATTTGTACTGGTTGGTGGTAGCTTAATAATTTGTAAGAACTTACAGACTGGTTTTAAGGGGAAATAACAAAGAACATGACTGTTAAACCACGCTGCCAAGTATGTAATGAAAATCCGCACAAGTATAAATGCCCACAATGTTATAAACTCTATTGCTCTGTTAACTGTTATAAAAAGCACAAAGCTGAAGATAGTTGCAGCCATTTTAAACATGATGAGAGGCCTAAAACAATGGAATCACCACCAAAATCTGAAATTTATGAAGAAACTGAACAAATTTCTAAAGAAGTTTTAGAGCGTTTGAAAGATTCCGAAAAATTAAAGAACCTGTTATCAAATCCTCATTTAAGAAGATTGTTGACTGAGATCGATCAGACTCCGAACAATTCAAAAATGATTAATGATTTAATGCAGGAACCAATATTTGTGGAGTTTGCTGATTCATGTTTGGACACTATCCATTGATGAAGTGTATAATCCCTTCCATGAGGATTCATATCTGCTGCAATAGAGATCATAAATCCATCCATTTGTGTTTACCAATCATGGAATTTTATTTGAATTTAGAACCTGAAGTTTTGTTAAAGTTTGGAGTTTGGTGTATGTGATTATTCAGTGAAATTTGTTTATTTTACTTCAATTGTTATATATAAAGTGGTGAAATACACCTTAAACTCCAACTTTAAAGTATGATGTATATTCTTTACTTTATATGGACAATTGGCTTTATACAGATCTACCAGACCATGGGGTGAAATATGGTAGACATTGCTTAAATTCAATGGTTTAAAATAAGTCTGGCAGATCAGCTTGGTGGTTTATTGTGTCGCTGTTCAACCAAAAGGTTGTAGGATCGAAACCAGCTGCTACTTCATCGTTTCTGTCCTAGTACAAGGTACTTAGCAGACGTCACATTAACACAGTGGATTAATGGATTGAACTAAACTGAAGGAATGTCTCAATCACACACAGCACACTGTAATATCTGTGGTAACTGGATAATAGGTAGGAGTTACTTGATGGTAACCGTGGGTAAATTCTTCAACATGATTCCCCCATTCACCAGGATACAAATGACACATCCATCCATACAACACACTGCAATATCTCTGATAACCAGAGTGGCCACAAAAGTAATCCGAGTATAAACATTCTTCGCTGCTCCACTTACCAAACAAGACTATTCTAAACTGCTAAATGCATTAAGGTTGTGGATAAGTGAACAAACTAATTTTAACCGATATATATTTTATAACTGGAACTGAACAAACCGAATAACATGCGGAGATGAATAATTCACTTCAATAATTCTAATCTAGCTACCTTCGTTACTAAGAAATAATGGTTTTAAATTCATATTTGAGCGATATTAAAGGATGAAGTATTATCCAAACGAAAACTTCATTTTTCACAAAAAAATCTTCAAGAAAATGCAAAACTTTAAAAACATAAAACAATTGTGTACTATAATGATTAAATCTAATAATCCAAGTACATTACAGACCATGTAAAAGTGGAAAAACTATTTTGTTAATGATAAAAACCATTAATGCCAGTAGAGAATACAGAACAGTCGTATATATTGCTCTAACAGAATTGGTTCCCATTATTTGTTGCATACAAGACCGGTTAAGCTACACTGGTGCTAGAACCAACAGAACATTGTACTGCCATATTTTGTGAATAATATTGATATTCTGCCAGATATACTGCAGTTGGAGGTTGGTGCTGCTCGTAATACTGATAAGGTGCAAAGGTTGATAAGTGCATTTGAAATGTTCAATACAGTAGGCAAGCGATGCGAAGGCAAGTTTGTAGACTTGGAAGACTGCAATAAGGACGGACTGCAATTTTAGAGAAACATTCTCCTTTTAGGTAGAGAATTGATATCGGATGGAATACTCATTTTCATCCCTCTGTGTGGGAGAACGATTGTTCACGTGTCCACAGTCGAGTTGGTGGAGCTGTAGCAGTGGTTCCAGATTATTTATACCAGTGGTTCCATATTATTTATACAAGTGGTTCCATATTATTTAAACCAGTGATTATTTTTTATACCAGTGTTCCCAGATTAATTCCATAGAAAACCATCAGAAATCCTGGATGTAATCATTCTCCTCATCACTTCCAATATTGCTTGTCGAGTCCGAACCGATGTCTGTAAGATATAGCAAGTCGTAGGGGTTGTAATGTAACTTTGTCCGCTTATGTGTGGCAACTGCTTCGTCAGTGGCATCTAGTGTGTCAACCGCCGCTACTTCGACGGTTTCATCCAAAGCGCCGTCCGGTTTCGAATGCAACGACTCCTTTTCCAGAAAGTCCAGCGCTGGTTTATGAAGCAGCCCCCCAACAGATTGGGGTAAATTTTGCGGGGTTTCGGCCCCTACACCCATCCCACGCTCCAGGAGGGTCTTGTTGATGCGACAATCCATCCCGGACCTCCGCAACCGCTTGAGGGCGATGTTATAGTTCTGACGAGCCTCCAACAGTTCCAACTCCAACATATTCAACTTCTTGGTGGTTGCCTTGGGATAGAACAACTACAATCAACACCATCAAGCACAGGGTGCAAATTGTAACTTTGCCTTCCAAATTGCACCCGTGACACCCTTACATGTACTAACATGCTGCTTAACATGGCTTTACATGATGATTTAAACTTCAAACATAATAACCAACCAACACACTACATACATATATGATGATGTACTTTTGCACCTCTAGCTTAACGCCAATGGCAGACAACTTATGTTTTATAAACATTAACACCTCAGTGGCATAATATCAGAATATCTTTGCCACAAACCTCCAATTTATCCTGGAACTCTGCCTGCATTTGGAAGTAAGGTTTTGACTTCGCGATGTATTTCTGCAGTTTAAGCTGCAGATCCACCTTCTTCCCTTCTGCTGTTTGGAAAATCTTGGCCGACTTTGCGTGGATTTTCTGGATCCGCTGCTTTTCCTGCGATGCCTCGTTCACCTGGGGTGGCAGGAACCGACGTCACTTGTCCCGTTTGTTGGTATTGCCGACCATCAGCCGAAAGGTTGTGGGATCGAAACTGGTAGCTAGCTAGTCAGGAGTTTTCTTGGAAAAAGTACTTAATAAACATTGCCCAAAAATTACATTTATTTTCCCAACACTAAAGGAATGTGTCAATCACACTCAGCTCACTGCAATAGCCCCGTAACCCGATGATGAGAAATTATATAAAACCATGTAATAACTCTTTTATAGTAACACAGAGAAAGTAGCCACAGAGAACCAACTAAAGCAACCACAGAGAACCAACCAAAGCAGCCACAGAGAACCAACCAAAGCAACCACAGAGAACCAACCAAAGCAGCCACAGAGAACCAACCAAAGCAACCACAGAGAACCAACCAAAGCAACCACAGAGAACCAACCAAAGCAGCCACAGAGAACCAACCAAAGCAGCCACAGAGAACCAACCAAAGCAGCCACAGAGAACCAACCAAAGCAGCCACAGAGAACCAACCAAAGCAACCACAGAGAACCAACCAAAGCAGCCACAGAGAACCAACCAAAGCAGCCACAGAGAACCAACCAAAGCAGCCACAGAGAACCAACCAAAGCAGCCACAGAGAACCAACCAAAGCAACCACAGAGAACCAACCAAAGCAGCCACAGAGAACCAACCAAAGCAGCCACAGAGAACCAACCAAAGCAACCACAGAGAACCAACCAAAGCAGCCACAGAGAACCAACCATCGATACCTTCATATTAGCTTGGTTCAGCATCTCCTGCCAGGTTGGGTCAAGTTTATTGGGAGCTCCCATAACCCTCTCCTCGGCCAGTCGTACCATGTCACGAAAACGGCTTTCTGCTGATTCACCGATCGCTTGTATTCCATCGCT
>CH001431.1:51935-65224 GCA_000149265.1 Ciona savignyi | reverse complement strand
GTAGTTGTAATCGTAGTTATAATCGTAGTTGTAATCGTAGTTATAATCGTAGTTATAATCGTAGTTATAATCGTAGTTATAATCGTAGTTATAATCGTAGTTATAATCGTAGTTATAATCGTAGTTATAATCGTAGTTATAATCGTAGTTATAATCGTAGTTATAATCGTAGTTGTAATCGTAGTTGTAATCGTAGTTATAATCGTAGTTGTAATCGTAGTTATAATCGTAGTTATAATCGTAGTTATAATCGTAGTTATAATCGTAGTTATAATCGTAGTTATAATCGTAGTTATAATCGTAGTTGTAATCGTAGTTATAATCGTAGTTATAATCGTAGTTATAATCGTAGTTGTAATCGTAGTTGTAATCGTAGTTATAATCGTAGTTATAATCGTAGTTATAATCGTAGTTATAATCGTAGTTATAATCGTAGTTATAATCGTAGTTATAATCGTAGTTATAATCGTAGTTGTAATCGTAGTTATAATCGTAGTTATAATCGTAGTTGTAATCGTAGTTGTAATCGTAGTTGTAATCGTAGTTGTAATCGTAGTTATAATCGTAGTTGTAATCGTAGTTGTAATCGTAGTTGTAATCGTAGTTATAATCGTAGTTATAATTGTAGTTATAATCGTAGTTATAATCGTAGTTATAATTGTAGTTATAATCGTAGTTGTAATCGTAGTTATAATCGTAGTTGTAATCGTAGTCGTAATCGTAGTTATAATCGTAGTTGTAATCGTAGTTATAATCGTAGTTATAATCGTAGTTGTAATCGTAGTTATAATCGTAGTTATAATCGTAGTTATAATCGTAGTTATAATCGTAGTTGTAATCGTAGTTATAATCGTAGTTATAATCGTAGTTATAATCGTAGTTATAATCGTAGTTATAATCGTAGTTATAATCGTAGTTGTAATCGTAGTTATAATCGTAGTTATAATCGTAGTTGTAATCGTAGTTGTAATCGTAGTTGTAATCGTAGTTATAATCGTAGTTGTAATCGTAGTTGTAATCGTAGTTATAATCGTAGTTATAATCGTAGTTATAATCGTAGTTATAATCGTAGTTATAATCGTAGTTGTAATCGTAGTTGTAATCGTAGTTATAATCGTAGTTGTAATGGTAGTTGTAATCGTAGTTATAATCGTAGTTGTAATCGTACTAGCATTTGTAGTCGTAGTTATCAAGTGACCTTGTGCTTCTTCAGCACATTTTAGTCTTAGCTGGGGAATCCCCGTTACGTGGTGGCGCTATATTCATTTACTATTATAGGTACTCAAAGGATGTAACAGTTTATTTCATCATAAGTTATTTTCATCATTTGTTACTTATTATTGCACTTTTTGTACCAGTTTCGAACCTGAACCCTTCGGTTGAAAGGCGACGCACTAACCCACCAAGCTAATCGGTGGGTAAAAAAGGGGTTAAGAGTTGGGAACTCGACTGAAAACCCCTCAACTAACATTCAGAATCGCAACAAATAAGCTAACCAGCCGGACAAAGATTGCTATTCAAAAACAAAGTTATGTAGGGGACTAGTGTAGTATGAGGGTTATATCAAACTCCACACCCAGTATCTCACCTTATAACTGGGAAGGTATCACGTTTCACAGCTTCAGCTCGTAGAAGGTTTTCCAACTCCACATAACTTGACGGCACCATATTTCCCACTAGAGTGTGCCCTTTCACTAACGCATCTGTGGAAGTATTGTGATGTCACACAGTGGAATTGTTAAAATTGTAATAAATATGTCGACTAATTGCACTGTTATGACATCATACTAATGTGTTATGACATCATATAAACAAGTTATGACATCATACCAACTTGTTATGACATCATACCCACATGTTATGACATCATACCCACATGTTATGACATCATACCAACCTGTTATGACATCATACCAACCTGTTATGACATCATACCAATGTGGTATGACATCATACCAACGTGTTATGACATCATTACCAACCTGTTATGACATCATACAAACCTGTAATGACATCATACAAACCTGTAATGACATCATACCAATGTGTTATGACATCATACCAACGTGTTATGACATCATTACCAACCTGTTATGACATCATACCAACCTGTTATGACATCATACAAACCCCTTATGACATCATACCAACCTGTTGTGACATCATACCAAACCTGTTATGACATGATACCAATGTGTTATGACATCATACCAATGTGTTATGACATCATACCCACCTGTTATGACATCATACCAACCTGTTATGACATCATACCAACCTGTTATGACATCATACCAACCTGTTATGACATCATACCGACCGGTTATGACATCATACCAACCTGTTATGACATTATACCAACCTGTAATGACATCATACCCACGTGTTATGACATCATACCAACGTGTTATGACATCATACCAACCTGTTATGACATCAAATATGATTCCTTTGAGCCTCTGCACCTCAGCAGCGGAGTCGCGCACATCAAGTATCTCATGGAAGACATTGTTGTTCCTCCTGGCTCCTCGCGGGAACCACTTGCATCCGGACATCAATCGGAGCTCCTCGTTTAGACTCCTCACTATGTCCGCCTTGTTCTCTCTGTGGTGACACCATGTGGTGATGGTGGTTGTGGAGGTGGGTATAACTGTACACTCTACATACTTTAATATAAAGTGGGTATAACTCTACATTTCACATACTTTGATATGCGAGGGTATAACTGTACACTCTACATACTTTGGTATAACATGGGTATAACTGTACACTCTACATACTTTGATATGCGGTCAGCATGCGAACCCACGATAAGCACGGGGCAATGGGAGGCACGCGCGTGCACCGCGGCCAACCATGGTTTCAACGTCTGCAACTCCTTCAAACTCCTAGATGCATCGTACACGGCAATATACATGGCGCGCTCGGATAGGAAGCAAGGGTGCGTAGCGTAGAAATCCTCCTGTCCTGCGAAATCCCACGCGCTTACGCTGTATAATCTGGAAGGATATGTTAAATTGCAACGTATATTCACATTGCGACATATTTTATGTTAACGGCTTTAAATCATAATAGTTAATTTAAGTAATTTAAGGCAATTTGAGTTAATTTAAGATTTAAGGCAATTTGATCAAATGGAAATTGCATCTCATATTCATATTGTGGAATATTTAAGTTTACTGCTTTTAAAATTTTTAATTTAAACTATTTAAGATTTAAGGCAATTGGATCATTATACAAAGCGTAATAGTTGGGCAGGGTGAGGTGTAGTGGACAAATATACAACTTTGTAAGTTTAACTACTTTTAAATTCTCAATAAATAATTATATATTTGCTTTCGCAAAAAATATTTAAGTGTCCAAGGACACAACCGACTTGTGGTTTGAAAACCCTTGGAATATTTACTTGTTTTTATGTTTTAATTTCCATTCATTCACATCCACCCCAACAGTTGCGAGAGTTGTAACCTCCTTATCCGGTGTGGCACCCGAGTAGCCACTGATGAGGGAACGTTTACGACTCCTCGTCTTCATGAGGGAGTGAAGCAAGGTGGTCTTACCAGCTCGAGGGTCGCCGATCAACATCAACTTTACACGGTTGTTCGGCACGGATCGCTTCAATCGAGCGAAGAGAAAACCACACAAATCCCTTGTTGAACCTTGGGGGGGGGGTTTGTTTTGGTGGTAATTGATAGGAAGAAGGATATTTTGTGTTTATCCCCACAAATGGAAAACCAAGGAGGTTACCACACGGGCAATTATTAGATCACCTTGCGCCCATCGTCGGGTTACCAGAGCTACTGCAGAGTGAGTGTTGTGTATAAATCACACCTTTCTTTGGTAGAACTCATTAATCCGCTGTGTTCAGGCAATGTTCATTAAGTGCCTTGCTTAAGGACATTAGGGATTAGCTATCAGCTGGTTTCTAACTGAAAACCCCCCTGCTGACAATTTGATACACTGTGAAAGAGCTAATCACTCAAACAGATATTTTGTTTGTTACAATGATGTTCGAATGCAGCGTTTGGTACAATTTATTCAAAACCTTGTTTTTTCTAAATTCACCACATAAAGCAACTAACTTTAAAAACAAGACCAAAACAGAAAATCAGGCAAATAATTA
Source organism: Ciona savignyi (assembly GCA_000149265.1). Lineage (NCBI taxonomy): Eukaryota > Metazoa > Chordata > Ascidiacea > Phlebobranchia > Cionidae > Ciona > Ciona savignyi. The sequence continues at coordinate 61,101 of CH001431.1, read as the reverse complement.
GGGAAACAAGTAAAAAAAGGAAATCAGTGATAAAAAAGTGGCAATGATGAAAATAAATTATAGCCATAGAAATAAAATTACACAAATAGTGAGAAAAGAATGTTACGGATTTTGTTACAATCATAAAAATATAATATATTGCAATAATATAAAAACATATACTAAATATTAAATTTTATATTAAATATATAATATGTTACAATCATAAAAATATAATATATTTAAATAATATTGTATTTCTATGTTCTACCTTTAAGAACTGCTGGATCAAGATCGAGGTGGTTCCCCTCAATACTGAGTTGCGTTAGAGTGGATGAGAGGTGGCCCACTTCGTTCGGTAAACTCGTCAACAAGTTGTGACTAACGTTGAGTATCTGGTGGTGGAAATAGGGAGGTGGAAATAAACAAATTCGATAAAAGTATTAAGTTGAAATGTAAGATATTGTGAGTTAGAACACAAAAAGATACTTTTCATACTAAAACATCATATTAAAACATAAAATCTTGATATTACTTCGTTCGGTAAACTCGTCAACAAGTTGTGAGTAACGTTAAGTATCTGGTGGGTTGATGGGGGTGAAAGTTCCGAAAGGTATTGTAAGGTTGTTGGTGTGGGGGGTGGAATGAGTGAGACCAAAACGTTTTGGGTGGAAATGTAGGATATTGTGAGTTAAAACAATAAAAGCTGTATGGTCGTGTGGCTAAATGGTTAATGCGACCGATACTTATACCTACTTATACACAAAAACGGTCCTAGTGACGAGCCCACCATGGGTTCGAAACTTGGCTCGGTAAAAAAACAGTAAAAGCCACTTTTCATACTAAAACATCGTATTAAAACATAACATCTTGAAATAATAGTTTAAAACATTAAGTATCTGGTGGGTCGGTGGTAAAAAAAGGCGGGTTTGAGAAAATATTAGGGGAAATGTAGGATATTTTTAGTTAAACACAAAAAGCCAAATTTGTACTTTTAACATTAAGGAATGATAGTTCATTCAATCATTCCTTAATGTAAATGATAGAAATAATTTACAAAATACATGAACAAAATATCCAAACATTCTGTTCTCTCTACAAAATATCCAAACATTCTCAATGTTAAAGTTATAATTATAACTCAATTATTTTACTAAAACATAGATGCCTATGTAAGCTTTTGAATAAAATTAAAGTGTTACCTCTAGTTTGGTGAAATTGCCAATAGCTGGTGGCAAAACTTTTATTTTATTATTTGCAAGATTGAGCTTTCTTAGGGTGGATGACCACTGGGCATTAATCGACCTCACGGCCATAGAAACATCATTTAAATTGTTGTCGGATACGTCCAACCATTCTAGTCGTTTAGCTTGCCACTGAAGGGAACCAAAGCGATCAGCCAGATTGTTCTTGGAGAAGTTTAATGTCTGAAAATGAAAGTCCGACTGATTACCTTGGTGGCTTAATGGCGGTCCCCTATTCAATCGAAAGGTTGCAGGTACGAAACTGGGCGCTAGCTGGTTAGTTGTGTCTTTGGGGGATAGCACTAAATGGACATTGCCTGAACCCAGCGGATTAATGGGTTCTACTAAATTGAAGGAATGTGTGAATCATACACAACGCACTATAGCTCCAGTAATCTGACATTTGCCCATGTGATAACCCCCCTTTCACGGGGATAAAACATAAACATCCCATCCTATCTGCATTATCGTGGCACACTTCAATAAGTTCTATTATCCAATCCACACACCTGAAGTCTAGTTTGAAACGACAGAAACTCTGGAAATGATTCCAAGTAATTATTGCTGAGGTCAGCATATTTTATTGAGGTCGATTCCTTGAAGGTTTGATCTTCACTGTGGGTGAGGTGGTTCTGGAAGTGAAGAGTGAATGATGACGCGCCAACTATTAATGTTTCCACCACTAGGTGTTGTACTGAGCACCAGGTCCTCAGTATTATTAACAGGAAATTACGATAAAACGACTGTTGTTAAAACACCCCAATGAAAGTTATGGGTAAACTTGGGCAAAATATTGATCCCATTAAGTTGTACATGTGGTTTACATAACTGTCCCATTTCCATGGATAAGCATGTGCAATGTGCCTTCTATTCACTCCATACTTCAGAATTGTATGAGAATGATTAAAAAAGTAAAATTAAAACCCCAAAACCCTATAGTAACTGTAGTATACTTTTAAAAACATAACAATTCATGTTTTATGATGGTTAGGCGGTCACCTCTAAATATACCTAAAGTAAATAATTAATTGGATTTTAAATGTGTTTTAACGACTGTCGTTTTGCCGTTTTTCTTCGTTTTCCACATTTTTATCAAAGGTCCTGCTTTGTGTTTTCATCGTGGAAACAAAATATAAACTAAACCAATAACACAGATTTATGGTTAAACATATCAGCTATCATTATAGATTAAACACATATACATTACTTAACATTTGTGACAACAGATGCTGATCTTTCCTAGGAATACCTGGGACACATCCAGATGATTTAAAGATGGAAACATGTGGAATAAATTAGAAGGAAGGACATAGATTTGGTTGGAAGCGATATTTAGGTGGTGCAGTTGTTGTAATGGCTTGTGGGTGTCTGTGGTAAGGATATTAATAAATCATAAATACAAAGTGTTGCATATTGAGCTTTATACTCGTGGGTGGGAAAGTTATCACTTAGCAATCGTCACATTGCCCTTATAAAGTTTAGGTTCATCTTAATAATCTCCTGGGCACAGGTGACATCCAATAAAATGCAAGGGACGTTAACACATTACATCGTGTCCACAATCAGGTTACAGGAGTTTTTGCAGTGTGTTGCAAATGATTACATTACATACATTACATTAATATGGGCGGGTCCACAGTAGCTACCGGGACCAGGAACTTAGGCCATGGAAGGCCCATTACTTCAGCGCCCCGGGCTAACATGGATCCGGGATATAGCGGTCAAGTCGGCCAATGTCCTGAAGGAAACTTGCAAATGATTAAGATGTTTCTTCAATTTAGTAGAACCCACCATTTCATTGGGTTCAGGCAATGTTCGTAAAGTGCCTTGCCCAAGGAAGGACACAACCGACTAGCTACCAACCAGTTTGAACCTGCAACCTTTTTTAAAAGGCGGCGTACTAATCCACTGAGTTATTTGATCAGACAATCAACACAGTCAGCCCATTCTTATTTCTTAGAGAATATGGAGCTGCAAAGAAATTTATATCAAGAATATCCATTGCTCTAAACCCAGGATACACAGACAACAAACCACCTACTTGAAAAGCTCAGCTTTTGAATGGAATTCCTTTGTAAATCGAGATATTTAAGATGTGGAAGCAAAAGGAAAATCCATTCTGGGAATTTGACCATTTTGTTCGATCCCATTATAAGTGTGGTGAGTTGGTATGTTGGGTGTGCCGGGTGGGCCAGATGGGTCGGATGTGCCGGGTGGGCTGAGTTCATCATCTCTATCCCATGACCCTGCATTAAAGAACATTGTGATCTTTGGATACCATCTTCAATTCATCAAGGAATTTGCACCAAGAATTTGAACTAACTCGCACCACATATGCAATACAGGGAGCTGTAGGCCAGAAAAGGTGTAAAACAAATTAAATTTCAACCCAGAACCCTAAACTTTGGTATACTTTTAAACAAAGAACCCAAGACTAACATTAGATATTAATATAGATTAAAACCCGTAGCTTATCATTAATTAAATTGCACTTTTATGACAACAGATATTCGTTATTACAACCATAATTAATCTGATCAGCACAGATACATTGTTCTTACATCAGCTGAATAAAAGTCGTTTATTCCTCGTAATATTGGTCCCCCATCTTTCATATTGTTGCTACTGACATCTAGTGTTCGTAATGCTTCACAAAAAAGCAAAACAGAAATGGGAAAGATCTCTATGTTGTTCTTTGATAAGTTCAAATCAACAAGGTTCATGAATATCTGAAACGAATTGGTACCAAGGTCGTAATAGAGTATGTATTAATTAACAGTATCCTTAACATATTAGCCCCGATAATACATAAGGATAGGTGTGAGACTACTGTTTATTGCGATCATTACATCACAATAAAAAGTGTTACTAATTGTGTTCGACATAACAATGCATTTGTGAGTGCATAAACACTATTTTTACTGATAATGATATTTAAAAAGTATTTTTATTCAAAGCTTCCTGATAAAATAATCGCTTCGAGGGTGCCACTAGCACATGTGTCCATGTGGAATAGAATGTTCTTAAACATGTTTATCCCCTTGAATGAAACAATTGTAATTTGTTTCATGTGTTCAGAAATGGGACACTTATGGGAGCGTTCTCAAACGGGCAATTGTCAGATCACCTCATGCCCACCATCGGTTTTCCTAAGCTATTGCAGTGTCTTGTGTATGAATAAAACGTTCCTTTTAGTAGAACCCTTAATTTCGCTGGGTTCAGGTGATGGCTACAAAATGTCTTCCTCAAAAACAAATCCGACTAGCTAGTGACTGGTTTCGATACCACAACCTTCCGGTTAATGGTCCAACACACATACCACCTAGCAGGGCGAACATTGAATGCAGTCTATTGTCACCAAGTGTAAAGGAGGTGAAACTCTTACCTGGCTCAAATTTTGGGGAAATTCCCTAAGCCGATTATCCATGAGATTGATACGCTTGACAGATTCCCCCAACATGGAAATAGTACTTGGGGATAAAGTTGTGAAGTGTTCAACAGATGACAGTTGGTTGTGAGATAGTTGGATTTCCTGCAGAATATTCTTTGATTAAAGCTTCAGAATATGCAGTATTGAATATATCACGAAAATAGGGGGTCAGTGCTAAACTAATGGTCATTTCATCCACTGGAGAAATTTGTACAGATAAGAAACCAAGGATACAATAGTGGAGATTACAAGGAGTGGGAATGAAACAAACAATTAAAGTAGATTAAAGAAACTTTGAAAAAACAACAATACCAACCTCAATAGGAGTGATAGGGATTCCATATATGGGCATCCTCTTACATTTGCACTTTCCATCCATGTTTATATTATTTCTATCATCGTCTAATATTTCCTCGCCGAACGAGAGTTTCAACATTTCCTGATACGGGAGAAGATTTCGACACCGGAGGCACACTTCTTCTATTTCCTCCCCATCCAAATCCCTGGTTTGGAAGATGTAGGGTGAGGTCTCAAGATTGTAGGCCAGACATGGACAAACTAGGGCCCGTGAGCCAAAATCAGGTCATTCAACTATGGGGCCAATAAGTTCATTTATTCTGGCTGGCTGGATGTTATTTAATTGTTCTAAGACTAAATAGCGATGTCAGAGCTAAACTATGATCTCACAGCTGCATTTGTGTGTTGCCTAATGTATGTGAGTGACGTATTGATCACAAGGCCCACCAGTCTAAAAATAAACTAATTTTGGTCCCTGATTCAAAGTGTGCCCACCCGCAGTTGTAGACGGATTTTCTAAACAAGCTCAGGCAATGGATAGACATTGCCTTGACCCTCTGGATTAAAATAGATTGAGTGTTTTAAAGTTTTAAGGTAACGGTAATGTTTAGACGAATTTTTTAAAAATATACCACATTGGGCAATCAGCTGTAAGGTTATTGGATCGAAACCAGCCAATGGTTCCTTGGTTCTGTGATTGTATGGTGGACATCACCTGAACAAACTGGATTAATGGGTTAAACAAAACTAAACCGACCGATTAGCTTGGTTGGTTACTTCCTTGCCTTTCAACTGAAAGGTTGTAGGATTGAAACTGGTCGCAAGCTAGTAGCAAAGTTATTTAAAAAACAACTTACGAAGGTTGTTCATTCGTGTGGTCCCCGCTTGTAGCTGATGAGACATCCATGAGGGGTAACAGCTGAGAGATGGGGCAGCTGGGGGTGGAAATGGGGGTTACAATGTGTGGTCCGGGTAGTGTAGTGGGTAAGTATGGGGCTTGGGGAACACATGGTTTCAGGTTCAACCCTCACAATGACTAGTTCCCGATGGTCTAGCGGTTAAGTGCGTCGCCTTTCAATCGAAAGGTTGCAGGTGCGAAACTGGTCGCTAGCTAGACGGTTGTGTCCTTGGGCAAGGCACTTTACGGACATTGCCTGAACCCAGCGGATTAATGGGTTCTACCAAATTGAAGGAACGTGTCTATCATATACAACACACTGCAATAGCTCCGGTAACCCGACGATGGGCGCGAGGTGATCTGACGATTGCCCGTGTGATAACCCCCTAGGTTTTCCCATTCACGGGGATAAACATGAATATCCTATCCTATCCTATCCTAGTTGAACCTAGAATAGCTCTGCTGTCAGATTGCCTAAGAGCTTCGGCCAAAAGGTTGTAGGATCGAAACCAAGCACTAGGTAATCAGTTGTGACTTAGATCATGGCACAACAATGGGTTGAACTTGAATTTAAAAAAATGTCCTAATCCTACACAACATAGTGCAATAGTTCTGGTAACCCGGCTATGGGCGCGAGGTAATCTGATGATTGCCTGTGTGGTAAGGTTCATTGTATTTTACATTCAATTAAATTACTCCCCTAAATTCAGTATGGGCATTCTTTACGCTGATGACAAGTGGTTTATCACCCCTGAGATTATTTTGTCAATGAAAGAACAAAATGAACTAACCTGAAGTTATTACCAGGATCCAACATTGTATTTTCTTTACTGTCATCTGTAAATATGATTTGTCTATATTTTATCCAATGTACTTATGGTACACAGCAGAAACTGTTGTAAGCTTGATTATTTAACTCTTTTTGTGCAGGACTAATATCTTTGTCCAACCGATTAGTCTAGTGGCTTAATGTGTCGCCTATTAGCTAAAGGGTTGCAGATTCGAAACTGGTCGCTAGCTAGTGAGTTGTGTCCTTGGGCAAGGCACTTAACGGAAATTGCCTGAACCAAGCGGATTAATGGCTTCTAATAACATAAAAGAACGTCTCAATCATATTCAATCTGACGATTGCCTGTGGCCCATGTGTTAAACCTCTTGGTTTTCCAATTCACAGGGATAAACATGAATATCATGTCATATCATCTTTCTTATCAGGATCAAATAGAATAGTGTTATAATATCTTATATTTGTGTTGGAATAGTGGTTTGGCATGTTGCCTTTCAACTGAAACTCAGATCAGTCACCTTCTAATAGCTACAGTAACCCGGCAGTGGGCGCGAGGTTATCTTACAATTTCCCGTGTGTTAACGCTTCTTGAGCTAGCCCATTCACTGTTATATAACATAATTAACCTATTTCATTGCCTTAAAATGAATAGGCAGTCATCAAATATACAACACATTGCAATAACTCTTTACTGTGATAATAAATGGAAATTCTTTATTCCCCATAAGAATTACCAACATACACCACAGAAAGATAGGATAAATCAGCCTCAAAATCTATGTTTATATAAGGTGACAATTCACACGAATAACCGACCTGGCTTTTCTCTTCTATTCCATATTTCTTTAGATATTTTGAAACAAAATGAATGGTTGATTCGATCAAGAACGTTTGTAGCTTTACTTGGCTGGGGGGTAAGGTAAGAATATTCAAATATTTTATCTTGGGTATTTTAATATATTCATAATTTGAATGCATTTTTGTTTTATTTATTTTTCTATTGTAAAGTACATTTTGTATGCTCAGTAATGATAACAAACACTGTAATAATCCGAATATGTGGAATGACATGTGTAGAGCATTGTTTATATGCATGGACAATGTTATCACAAACAATCTTCTTATTTCATTGCAGCATGTTGTGCATGATTCAGATGTTCCATCGAATTGGTAGAACCTATGGATTTAGTAGAACCACTGAATTCAGACAATGTCTGCTCAAGAAGACACAACCCGCTAGCTAGTGACCAGTTTCGAACCTGCAACCCTTCGGCTAAAAGGCAACGAACTAAACCACCAAGCTAATCAGTCAGATAAGTGTGTTATAAATTTACAATCTAAGCAAATCATTCTGGCTATTTGACCTTACAAACCAAAATGCTGCTTAATAAAAGTGAAACATCACACGACTCTACCTGTGAAAGCGCTCCATCGAGCCAATCGAGTGGGAGATCCTCCATACAAAGCCTTCCCCACTCAGCCACCTTGTTTTTATCCCGATACACCATGTACCTGTGGGTGGAGTATGTGTGTTTGTATGTATATGTTGGGTAAGGTGCATTCATGGGGATGTGCGTTGTTCTATTTTCCCATGGTTCTCCTGTGTGTTTATGATATTTTGATGTTTATCCTTGTGAGTGAGAAAGTGCAAGAAAGCTCACACGGGCAATCGTAATAGGAAATTGATATTAATCCTCGTGAATAGGTAAATGCAGTGGGCATTTAAAAACCAATAATTGTTAGATTACTTCTGGCCCATTGTCGGATTACCAGAACTATCGCAGTGTGTTGAGAGTGATTGAGTCGTTTTTTTAAGTTTTAATAAAACCAATTAATCCACTGGATTCAGGCGATGTCCACTGACTGATAAGAACACAACCATCTGGTTTCCAACCCACCGCATTAAACTAACAGTTTAATGCGATACTATGAGGTTATTGGCGCCAGCACAATTTTACACCTCCCATGCGGTTACATATGTGAAAAATATCCTTTTGAAACTAAACAACAATCGATACAACAGCCAACCATATAACGCTAAGATCATGTTTGTTTAGTTACCACTTCATTGTCAAGTGGGGCTTTTCTAGATCTAAGTGTTTAAACAGCTACTGCGAATAGCTTTCTTGTTAATTAATACCCCAGTGATTTATTTGTTTGTTCAAGTTAATCAGAATAGGCACAATTTAACACTATTACCAAATATTTTTTTAGATAGTTTGTGATAACGCCCACTGTGTTTTTCCCTCCACAAGGATAAATGGGCAAAGGACCTATATGATTATGCTATATATCTATATTTATACATAGAGGAATTATGGCAATTTTGGGATATTTTTGTCACTGGAAAACAATTATAATATGAAGAATGTACAGGTGTTGTAACCAAATGAATGTTCTACAGCAGCTTTACCCAGGGGTGCAATTATACAAGATCTAAAACAAAATAAGCTCTATGAATAATCATAAAGAACATGATATATATGCTGCAGTGTGGTTCTAAGATGGGTTTAAATAAACCACATTTGTCG
>CH001431.1:0-38908 GCA_000149265.1 Ciona savignyi | reverse complement strand
TATATTAGGCCTATATCATACGGTGTTGTGGTGGGGTGTTTTGAGCATGTATTATTTCATTCGTTACGAAACGTGGCTTTAGAGTACGAAACGTGGCTTTAGTGTTCTGTCCCCTGTTTATTTTACGTCATCGCACGCATCACCAATTGAACCGCATGATTGGGTATGGGATGCGATACGTGACCTTTCCTTTGCATGGAAAACCGTTTTACTTACATATGTTGTAGTTCTGTAGGTAACGGAACCTGGCGTTGTATTACAACTTGCAGTAATTTCTGGACTTCTCTAGTGACGCTTACACGCTACCGTTGCGCCACAGTGTCGTGCTATGATAGGTATCATCGACTACGCTATCCATGGATTGAACCGGAAAATATGAATTCAAAAGTTCCGGTCCATTATAACAACCAATTAATTCGCGTTGATAAATATCATGACTCCGTGGCGCAACGGTAGCGCGTCCGACTCCAGATCGGAAGGTTGCGTGTTCAAATCACGTCGGGGTCACTTAATTTTGTAGCGTTAACCACAAATAACTGTCCGGCATATCAAAACCACGATTGGCCAGTATGGTGCATGTGGTTTATAAAGCTTGTTTCTGATGATTGAAGACGCAGAAAAAAGGACAAAAACGAAAACAAAATGTGTTTTCTTGGGATTTGAAGAAACATAATAATCTTAGACAGCTTCTGACAATTAAAATACATATACACGGTTACAATCGACATATCTTATACACAATATAAATTTGCACTTAATAGTCCTATTTAAATTTACGCTAGTCGGTATAAAACGTCAACCGATTTAAATATTTCTTGAACTTTCGGGTCGAGCTTGCTGATTACTTTGTAGATGATTTTCTTCCAGCCATTTTCTAGATCCCTGTTGCATCGGATGATGCTAAAGAATTCCCGCAGTGCAGTTGTCGTTACTTCAAGGAAGTTCTGTGGAACCTGTTATCAAGAGTAATTTAGGCTTAAAATAAAACGTAAGATTGGGTATCTACTTAAAATTCAATTGGGTATGTTTAGCTGAATGAAATTAATTCCCATAGCAATGTCCAACTTTATAAATTCGGTCTTCAATTTATTAATTAGGATCTTTTTTTACTGGACTTAGTTTCAAACCCATGATGGGCTCGATGTTAAGACCGCTTTTGGTATATGTTTCGGTATGTGTGTGGGTCGTGTTAACCAGCCACACGACCGTTTAATTCCCATCTTTATCCTAGGTGATGGGAAAACGCAGGGACGCAACCACACGGCTGACATTTAGTTTAGTTTATTCATTATTCATTTTTTGCCCCAGTTTTTAAAAATGGTAGACGAATATAATCACGATACAGGAACGGGAAAAGACGGCAAAACGAACAGTCGTTAGAACACGTCAGTAAAAAAAGGGATATAAATTAATGAATATAGCGGACGCGGCCGCCAAACCTAGGTAAATGAATAATATTTAGCAATCGAAATTTAATTAAGACTAAACGATTTAAAGCCCTGAAGAAGAGTGTGAGGTAAAGCGCGACCAGTACATTTCTACAGTTTTTGTTGAACAACTGAAATATTAAAGTCTAATAATGGTGGAAATGTGTTATTACTTTGAAGTCGTTGCTTTTGTCATAATGAATGTTAAGAACGTGAAATAACTCGGAGTCCCGATCGACTACAAGTTGAGTTGTTTCTTCGACACCGTCACATGCAGCTTCGCGGGCAAAACGTTCGATCTGCGTGTCGTAGTATTCTCTGAAGTTGCTGAACCATTTGATCAGTTGCGACGTTGTCGAGCAAGAAAACTGAAAAATATACAGTTAATCGGTTCATAATTCATTTTTTTCAATTTATTTAATTTTATGCTGACATCACATTTTTACAAACGACAACAATATATACAGTAATGTATAGTAATGTACAGCAAAGGATGCAGCGAAAGACCAAAAAGTCACCGAGTCAGCTGCACCCTTTGTGTTTAGTTAGATAAATAAACAATTAAAAAAATAAATAAAGAAAAAAAAGAAAAAAAAGAAATACAATGCTGCACAGGCCAAAACCTTTAATAAACGTATCATTTTTATGGTAATTTACAGCGAAACAAAATATAAAGTTGTATTATTGATTGACAGTAAGTGTAACAATTAAGACAATTGAGACATAACGCCACGCTATACTTTGTTTTTGTATGTGTTCGTACATCACACAAAATCTCTTAACAAAATAAGTGTTTTTATTTAAAAATGCAACAAAAACTTATTATGTTACGAATGCACGCGGTCCCGTTGTAATTACATTCACGGATGAATTGGTCGTTTTTTGTCCGGCCCGTTGGTCTAACGGTTAAGTGCGTCGCTTTTCAATCGAAAGGTTGCAGGTGCGAAACTGGTGGCTAGCTAGTCGGTTGTGTCCTTGGGCAAGGCACTTTACGTACATTGCCTGAACCCAGCGGATTAATGGGTTCTACCAAATTGAAGGAACATGTCTATCATATACAACACACTGCAATAGCTCTGGTAACCCGACAATGGGCGCGAGGTGATCTGACGATTGCCCGTGTGTTAACCCCCTTGGTTTCCCATTCACGGGGATAAAGATGAATATCCTATCCTATCTATGAACGGCAGGATGTGACGAGTGGTACCCTCCATGAGTCAGTGTTTTTAATCGAGTGTTTTGCTAAGTAACAGTGGTGGTGATTCCCCAATGTTTGTTTGGTTGAAAGCAGCATGTGCTATGCTGCATGCCGGTGTTCTCATTAAGCTGTAAAATTGTGTAATCGTGGAGCAGTGCTTTGTTAAATAAAGGTGTTGATTGTGCATCTGCTAGCTGTTTTGTTGGAAAAAAGTTGCCGATGTACGAAGGGGTATGGGCTCAAAATTTTTAAACAAAATTTTGTAGGGTTTTGAGTTTAGGTTGCAGATCAAAGCTTCAATTTTAAATTGTGATAAAATCTAAGACTTCCTATGTCAGGATTTTTAGTGACAGTTGTTTTTGTGAGGTCAGTTTGCATTGGAGAGATAGGGAGAATAATTAGTTGAACGCCTCCTATAACTCCCCCTTCACAAGGTTGTAAAACTGCTATAACATGACGGCATGCTTTAAGATGGCGTATCACCAATTAAGACCTCTATGAACGGCAGGATGTGACGAGTGGTACCCTCCATGAGTCAGTGTTTTTAAGCGAGTGTTTTGCTGAGTAACAATGGTGGTGATTCCCCAATGTTTGTTTGGTTGAAAGCAGCATGTGCTAGGCTGCATGCCGATGTTCTCGTTTAGCTGTAAAGTTTTGTAATAGTGGAGCAGTGCTTTGTGAAATAAAGGTGTTGATTGTGCATCTGCTAGCTGTTTTGTTGGGAAAAAGTTGCCGATGTACGAAGGGGTATGGGCTTAACATTTTAAAACAAAATTTTGTGGGGTTTTGAGTTTAGGGGTCAGATCCAAGCTTAATTTTAAATTGTGAAAAAATCTAAGACTTCCTATGTCTGGATTTTGAGTGACAGCGGTTTTTGTGAGGTCAGTTTGCATTGGAGAGATAGGGAGAATAATTAGTTGAACGCCTCCTTAACGTTCCCGAAACTTTTTCCCAAATACTACCATGCGGTCTTTTGTTTTCGAGCACGGATTAAAAATATAGTTTAGAATCGTTGCTTGTGCAGCAAACAGCTAGGAGAAGCTGATTTTGGTAAAAATAACGTCGTGCCTGCATACACTGACTTAATCCACATCATATACGTGTTTTGTCATGGTCGCAAGCAATCAAGAATAAAAGCAACATTCCGTGATGTAGTTTGGATTGCTATTTGTTAAGTCACATATTGCACTTATAGCTGTAGGGAGTCGTCTGACCAGATTAAGTGTCAAGCGTCGCCAAATATAGAACTGAAAATCATACGAACCCCTACAGTCTGAACCCAGTGGGATTAATGGGTTCTATCAAATTGAAGGAACGTCTTTATCATATACAACACACTGCAATAGCTCTGGTAACCCGACGATGGGCGCGAGGTGATCTGACGATTGCCCGTGTTTTAATCCCCTTGGTTTTCCCATTCAGGGGTATAAACATAAATATTTTAGATCCCAGTGTTGGGTTATATTTGGTTTCTTCGATGAAAACACGAAGCAGAACCTTTTATGAAATAAAATTAAATAATATAGCATATTAACACACTCCGATAGCAACCCATACAGCATTGAACATAAGTTAATCTGAGGATTATTTTAAAGTCCCCCAAAGAAAAACTACTTAGCAGATAGGGAAATCCCCCAAGCTAATCCCAAGAGCAAGTTTTTTAAAACCGTTTTGCTCCTTGTTGTAGCTGCTGGGTACGAGGACCATCAAGTTAAAGTCGTATAAAGATACAGCAGAAGCAGAGTCATTATATTACGGAACGTAGTAAAATTTGATGTCTCGGGGAAAACTAAAGGGAGGAAAAGCGGGAAGGAGAGAAACTGCCCACTTAAATGAATATTAGGGAATTAGGGTAGTTTAAAGGGTGCCTCTAAATACTACAGGACCACTTGGATCACTTAGATTGCTATGGAAAGTTATTCTAACTCTGTCCCAAACACTAATCTCAACCCTAGAACTTACTTTTACCACAACATTAATATCATGGCTTTTGTAATTACGAAGCGATCCAAGCGGTCCAAGCGATCCTGTAGTATTTAAAGGTACCGCTAACAACACACTTTATTACAAACGGGAAGAAGTATTTTTGTCACTAACATTTAGGGGACGAGGTATATTATGAACGGGACAGGTTTTATATCATTATGTTATATCGCTTATGTTAGTGGCGAAATTACTTCGACACGCTCGCGATTTAGTGTGTTATTCCGCCTCGCTGCCCTGCAGGTTAATGAAGCCTGTAAAAGGCTGACTTCGAATTGTTGCAGAAGAAAAACTAAAATTTACATACCGGTACTATAAAGGAACTGATTTTGTTTACTATTATGCGTTGATAAAAGGGCTGACTATTTGAACATCGCAAAATATTGAAGTAAGCCCTTTCAACATCACATAATATTTTTTTTCGCTTAATACCAAAATCTGTTCTTTAAATATTTACAATTCTTGTTTTTGTTCGGCAACACTTTTTCGAAGTCAGTCTGATCAGCCATTTAGTGCGACCATATATAACTGTAAATATCCGGCAATAGAATCATGATTCTAACTAAAAGGTATTAAAATGCCTTATTTTAAAGTCATGTATTATACCTTGTGCATTGCATTAACCTTTTATGTGTTTCCATTTAGATATTCTCCACTAGTTAGAATCGTTAAATGTAACGACTACAAAGACCTGAAAACTTGTCAAGTTTCTACCAACAATTTGTCAACTTCACAGATTACAAATCGTAATGGGAGACAAACGCCTTATATATGTTGGTAAGTATTACAGTTTATTTGGATAATATTTCAGAGTCAAAAATCCATCAAATTTCGCTGAGTTAGAATTCACATGCATGTTGAATCTCACGCGAGTAGCATGAGTAAAACTTTTACTTGAATATCGGGTAAAACGCAAGTAACGGGAATAAATGCGCCATGTCAATAATAAAAAGGTGCTACATAAGAGTACTAAATTTTCAAGATTTAAAAAAAAATTCCAAAATATAAAGAAAATAGTTTCAAAGCGCACAGCGGAAGTTTTATCAGTTTTTATCAAATTACAACGTTCTAACACAAAACTCGAAACTTAAAATTCAACAACGCTAACAGCCAGCTGTCAATCAAATCTCCGAGCGACTAAGTCGCTTTGATCCTAGCACCCCGATTTGCTGAGTTGACAATTCGGAAAATTTAATTAGATACATATATGGAACGCGTGTCTCGCAATCGCATGTATTTCCTCATTTGGTACTATTGTATTTTGTTCTTTTAAACTGTAGGCCTATCATTTTCGAAGTATAATCCATTCCAAACCAGATAGACGGTGTTCACTATTCTAACATTGACGTTGGATTCAGGATTTAGGTATTACTCAGTAGTAAGCGAGGTGGTCTAAAGACGCCGAATAAGCTATTAGTTTATTACACGCATCGCCGCACTCGATATCGAAAAGACGCGGTTCGGTCTAATTAATTTTAATGTCACCGTTAGTGCGTCGTATCCGACTTTAAAGCCGCGCAAATTTAAATTAACGATCCTACATGCGTGGGAATATGACAGGGCAAGTGTTTATTGTTGATTTTTGTCACGGTACGGTTCTTAGTCAAAAAGATTGGTTCCAGTACGGCCAGAATTTTTATCGGCCCCTGGTCTGAATGATGAGGATTAGTTTTTTATTTTTCTAAACGTCTGTTGAATAGAAAACGGTCGCGGTAAACATTTAGTTTTTTTTTATTTGCAAATTGAAATTCTTACATGCAAAACGTGAATCGAGTGTTACTTGCGTGGATTTTAAGCCCTGTATTTAAAGTTCCAATTTGACTAGCTAGTGCCTGGTTTTGATCCTACAACCTTTGGGCTGATAGGCAAAGCACTAGAGCAAAAAACTGGAAAGATTGACAACATTTCTAATAAAGAATAAAATAACTCGTCCGCTATATTTATTATATTATATCCTTTTCGTTCAAATTTTTTTGTTTTACCGACTGTTCGTTTTGCCGTCTTTTCCTGTTCCCGTGTCGTTATTTTATTCGCTTGCCTTTTTTAAATACTGGGTCAAAAAATGAATAAACTAAACTAAACTAACTGGATATTCTTTAACATGTTGTTTGCCAACCCCACGCATATTAGATGCTGCATATATTGTTTCCAGGTGGTTTAGCTGAAGAGGTCACAGAAAAGATCATTCATTCGACGTTTATTCCATTCGGAGACATAGTGGACGTGAATCTTCCGTTGGATTATGAGACGGAAAAACACCGTGGATTCGCGTTCGTTGGTAATATTGCTTGCTGTTAGAATTAATGCATTTATTCGTGTAGGTTTGTTGGGTGATATTGCTCTGAAGTACCCAAATAGTGGGTTTATGTAATGGGAAAGTCCCCAAATAGTGGGTTTATGTAATGGGAAAGTCCCTAAATAGTGGGTTTATGCATTGGGGTAAATATTTTCAATAGGAACCATCCACATAATGCATGTAGTTCGGAAAAATATCAGTTGGAGATACGATTGGGCTTTCTACCCAAAATGTTGTTGGACCTTGTAGCTGTTTTATGACGACTATCACATTGTATGCTGCTAATGGCAGGTGCAACCGCTAAACAGGCCAAGAGTAAGCTGTCCATGCTGAGGCAATTACCGATATCTCTTATTTGACTTGTGGCATTGACTACCTATATAGGATCGCATTAAAATTTATTCGACAATGTGATGTTTCAGCTCATTCTCTTGGTTCTATTCTTGCACTTTAACACACAATATATAGCAAACGGATATAATCCTCAAGGGAAGATAATGTCTATTTAATTGTGGAAACTAAGTTGAATTTGAAACCGATAGGGCAGATATGGCAACAATTAAATTGTTGTACTAGATCGTAAACTTTGGCACTTATTGTTGGCCAGAAACCCGGCTGCTTACAGTTTACATCTGAATTTATGTGAAAGGTGTATGTGTGATAGGATATTCATTTTTATTCTTATAATTGAGAAACGCAATGGGCGTTAACACACAGACAATCATCAGATCACCTGCATCTACTGTCGGGCTATTGCAGTGTGTTGTGTATGAATTAGACGTTCTTTTAATTTGGTAGAACCCTTTATTTCACTAAGTTCAGGCAATGTTTGTTGAGGGCTTTGTCCAAGGACACAGCCGACTAAATAGCGACCAGTTTCGAACCTGCAACACTAATCGATCAGACAATATTATTGAGAAAGTGTTTAGAGTCTTGATCAAACCAGCGTTTCACCTGGACATACATACAGCAACTGCCGTTTTCTGTCACTGCAACTTAGACTTGCAATTATTTTTACAATATTTATGTCGTTTATTGTTACCCACAAAAGAGACCAAGATTGCAATACACATGTTCAATATTATTTAATCTTGCTGTTGGTTTGTTTTAAAAACTTTTTTTTCAGAGTTTGAATTGGCTGAAGACGCTAAAGCTGCGATTGATAATATGGTAATTTGCATATCAGATGAATATCTTTCATTGCTAAGTTATTTATGTGATCAAAACCATCTAAGAGGTTGGCTTGTGTCCCTTGGGCAAGGCATTTAACGGATTTTGCCTGAACCCAGTGGATTAATGGGTTCCACCGAATTGAAACATGCGAATCATACGCAACACACTGCAATAGCTCCGGTAACCCGACAGTGGGCGCGAGGTGATCTGATGATTGCCCGTTCGAAAACTCTCTGGTATTTCTATTAACCCAGTAGATTAATTAATTAGGAAAACCACTTTTGCATTCTAATTGCGATAAATGCACTGCAATAACCTTTGTTACCCGACTGTGGACACAAGTTGTCTAATCTCCAGTGTAATGTGTAACTATCTCCTCACTAGAACGAATCAGAGATATACGGGCGAACTATTCGAGTTAACATCGCCAAACCAATGTATTCCAACAAGGATGGACTTCATCACAGACCAGGTTTGTTTGCGGGGGTGTTTAGTGGGGGGGGGGGTTGCATTCCTTCGTTTGGTTGACGACCATCGAACAACTTTCACGGGAATTCCCCTGAGCTGACCATGACATCACAGATACCTGTGTTTGGAAGAAATAGTTAATTTAATTATTTTGTTTTATAGTAGCTGTATGTTATACCGTGATTGGCATGTTTGCTCTATTGTAGTAGCGGTAAACTGGTCGGGTTGCTTTTGCACTCAATCTGATTAGGATAGGATATTCATGTTTATCCCCGTGAATGGAAAAACCAAGGAGGTTAACACGTAGGCAATCGTCAGATGACCTCGCGCCCACCGTAGGGTTACCGGAGCTATTGCAGTGTGTTGTATATGATAGACACGTTTCTTCAATTTGGTAGAACCCATCAATTCGCTGGGTTCAGGCAATGTCCGTAAAGTGCCTTGCCCAAGGACACAACCGACTAGCTAGCGACCAGTTTCGCACCTGCAACCTTTCGATTGAAAGGCGACGCACTTAACCATTAGACCAACGGGTCGGACAAATTACAAATTAAGCCTGCAGGGCATTTGAAATTGTCAGTCCGCGCATGTAAACATGTGTAACCACTACCTCCCTCTAGTGTGGGCTGATGAGGACTGGTTGAAGAAATACGCGATGAAGGAAGACGGGGAGGATGGGAAGACAACCGCTGAAGACGACGCAAAAGTTGAAAAAGCCAAAGTGAAAAATCCACGGGTGAGAGTTTATGATCTCCGTGTGCAATCGATCAGTTAATTGCTGGGACAAATATTGAGTTCTGCAAAACTGAAGAATTAAATTTGTGAATTAATGGGTTGAAATTAACTGCCCCCTGTTTTTAAAGTTATATTATAAAAATTTAAAATAAAATATAAATATAAGATATTTAAGAGTCATTCCTTGTCCAAGGACACTAGCGCATAGTTTTAAATTCCCAACCCTTCGGCTGAAAGGCAATGTTCAAGAGCTAACCGACTGAATAAAAACATTGACCTTCCATTCCAGGTGTTTTTCGACATTCGTATCGGGAGTCAATACACCGGTCGTATTCTCATGGAGCTGCGCGCCGATGTGGTCCCAATAACTGCAGGTGGGAACACAAATGGTGGATAGCTTCGTCATGACTTTGTTTTCTTTCGGTTTGTGGGAAAATGTGGAAGAGTTGTCGGATTATCTCGTGCCCACCGTCGGGTTGCCAGAGCTATTGTAGAGTGTTGTGTATGATTGAGACATTCCTACATAGAACGTTTCATGAATAAATAAATTGGTTAGAACTATCTTACAAGTACCAAGTTCGCAAAAGAAAGTTATCACACAAGCAATCGTCAGATTGCCTCAGACCCACTGCCAGGTTACCAGAGCTATTCCAGTGTGTTGTGTATGATCGATTAAGTCTTAGTATTTAGTAATACAGCTCTCAAGTACAAAAATACATGAATATGTAAGAATTAGGTCACAACTATGGAAAGGGTGTTATCATACAGCCAATTGTTAGATTATCTAACACCCACCGCTTTTGCAAAAGAAATGGGATAACTAATTTTTTTAAATGATTTAAGCGATCTTACTTTATGTTCTCAATAATATTTTTTTCCCAGAGAATTTCAGATGTCTATGTACGCATGAAAAAGGGTTTGGGTATAGGGGAAGTACCTTTCATCGAATCATTCCGCAATTCATGTGTCAGGTGAGAATAATTGGGGTGAAATGTTTTCGAATAACTTGTGAGGGAAATCCACATTGAAGGATTTATTCATGGTTATCGTCGGATAACTTGTGAGGGAAATCCACATTGAAGGATTTATTCATGGTTATCGTCGGATAACTTGTGAGGGAAATCCACATTGAAGGATTTATCCACGGTTATCGTCGGATAACTTGTGAGGGAAATCCACATTGAAGGATTTATCCACAGTTATCGTCGGATAACTTGTGAGGGAAATCCACATTGAAGGATTTATCCACGGTTATCGTCGGATAACTTGTGAGGGAAATCCACATTGAAGGATTTATCCACGGTTATCGTCGGATAACTTGTGAGGGAAATCCACATTGAAGGATTTATCCACAGTTATTGTCGGATAACTTGTGAGGGAAATCCACATTGAAGGATTTATCCACGGTTATCGTCGGATAACTTGTGAGGGAAATCCACATTGAAGGATTTATCCACGGTTATCGTCGGATAACTTGTGAGGGAAATCCACATTGAAGGATTTATCCACGGTTATCGTCGGATAACTTGTAAGGGAAATCCACATTGAAGGATTTATCCACGGTTATCGTCGGATAACTTGTGAGGGAAATCCACATTGAAGGATTTATCCACAGTTATCGTCGGATAACTTGTGAGGGAAATCCACATTGAAGGATTTATCCACGGTTATCGTCGGATAACTTGTGAGGGAAATCCACATTGAAGGATTTATCCACGGTTATCGTTGGATAACTTATTCGTGTTAATATATTCGTGTTTTATCCTCGCGAATACCTTGTGAGGAAAAAGGGACTCGAAACCAAGAAAAACCATTAGTCTGTGTAGTGACCCAAAGGACCCATCCCAACCCTTTTTACCCACTGTTTCAGGGTGGGGACTTCACCCAACATAACGGGACTGGGGGCAAGTCCATATATGGGGGGAAGTTTGACGACGAAAACTTCAAGTTGAGACATACTGGGGCAGGTGGGGATGGTTGATAATGTTTCATTGCTCATTGTAATATGTGATGTGTGGTGAGCATTTTATTGAGTCTACTTGTTGGTTATGATGTTTAATCGACAAATAGGATAGAACATTCAAGTTTATCCTTAACATGGGAAAACCATAGGGGTGAACACACGGGCAATCATCAGATCACCTTGTGCCCACCGTCGGGTTACCGGAGCTATTGCAGTGTTTTATGTATGATTCATACGTTCCTTTAATTTAATAGAACCCATTAATCCCAGTAGGTTTAGGCAATGTCTGTTTAAAGGCTTGCTCAAGGCCGCAACTGACTAGCTATTGGCCAGTTTCGAAACAGCAACCCTTTGACTAAAAGGCGACACACTAACCCACCAAACTAACCAGTCGATCATTTTTAATCATAATGTTCAAGTAATTTTAGTCAAACTTTAGCTTGTATGGTTATGTTTATGAGGATAGACCTCATATTCAAAAGGTTAAGGGATTGAAACTGGTCGCTAGGTTTATAATTCTGTCCTTGGGCAAAAAGCCCTACCTAAAGCCCTACATACTCTTATCTACAGGGATAAATATAACCGATATTATAACAAATTCTTGGGCAACATGGTTATCAACGTTATCAACGATATTACGACAAATTTTTTAAGTTTACTTTTTCTTGGACACATCAACGGTTCGTCCACGACGTCCGGTGGTTTTCGTGTGTTGTCCTCTAACACGGAGGCCCCAGTAATGTCGTAAACCTCTGAGCGCGGGTCTTCTTCAAACGTTCGATGTTTCACGAAGTTTGTTGTCATCCCCCAGGGACGCTGTCGATGGCCAACTCTGGCCCAAACACCAATGGATCTCAATTCTTCCTGACAACAGAGAAGACAGATTGGTTGAACGACAAGCATGTCGTGTTTGGACATGTTAAGGAAGGATTTGAAGTTCTTAAGAAAGTCGAGGTAATTTACCATGAACTGTTATGTCCGACCGATTAGCCTGGTGGGTTAGTGCGTCGCTTTTTAGTTGAAACGTTCCAGTTTGAAACTGGTCACTAGCTAGTCGGTTGTGTCTTTGGGCAAGGAACTTTACGGACATTGCCTGAACCCAGTAGATTGATGGGTTCTACCAAATTAAAGAAACTTCTGTATTCAGCCAAGAAACGTTTCAACCTTGTAATAATATCAATATTATGTCATAATATATAAGAGTTACTTAAATTGTACGTTACTGATCAGCATATTGCAAACTGTAACGGTCCGAAGTGTAAAAAGGTTCAAACCATCTTTTTACTACTTTTACTGATTATGGAATTTATGTAAAGCAGTAGAATTATAAAATAATTAAAAAGTCATAAAAAAGTAAAGATTGATTTATTAAGTTCGTTGTATAAAATCTTCTTCGTGACGTTGAAATGACGTCATTTCACCCAACTGATGGGAAAGTCCCTTCCACGACCCACCACCCCACATTGCAGGCGATTGGATCGAAAGATGGAAAACCGCGTCAAAAAGTTGTGGTATCGGATTGTGGGGAACTGACGTGAGAACATGGCAAGTGGGCGCTACGAGATATGTGTGACAACTGGAACAATTTAGAGACTTTGTGTATCAGCTGCACGATGGAAGTTTTAATACACGAAACCTTTTTTACATCAAATCCAATGTTTGCTTTTTTTTCCGACCAGATAGCTTAATAAGTTAGCAACCCACTGTAATAGATATGGTAACCTGACAGTGGCCACGACGTTATCTGATGAATGCCCGTATGATAACAACCCTTGCGTTTTTCCCATTCACAAGGGTAAAACATAAATATTATATAGGCAAATCATGAGGTATAGAAGATTATCCGTGTTATAGCGCCCCCTTACGTTTCCTGTCTATGTAGATAAAGACGCATATATCCTAACCTGCATATGACGTTGTAATTTCGTCGCTTAGTGTGAAAATTACACTAAGATTCCGGTATCTCTAAATACTACAGGATCGCTTGAATCGATTGAAGCGCTTACTATACTTCGTTATTACAAAAAGCCATGATATTAATGTTAGGGCTGGGGTTAAAGTTAGTTCTGGGGTTAAGATTAGTGTTTGGGGCAGGGTTAGAATTACTTTCCATAGCAATCTAAGTGCTCCAAGTGATCCAAGCGGTCCTGTAGTATTTAGAGGCACCCCTAAGGTTCGACATGCATGTTCATTCGTTCTTTAGAAGAAGGCAACGCAGATCGCAACTGGTAAAATATAGCTTTTCCAACAATATATTCTCGTATGGTTCTGCTTAAAGCCCCGTCTACACTAAGGCTGTGCGAGGCTTGGGCTTAAATTTCACGCAAGATGTGTCTACACCGGTGCATGTTTTCATGTATGTTACGTGATAATGAAACAAACAAAGAAATAAGCCCAAGCACGCGTCACTTAACCTAGACACGACTTTAAGTTTGCACCCGAATAAAATGTTAATGTTCGTTGGAAAATTACGTTCGATAATTTGCGTTTCCTATTCACGAGGATGAAACACGAATATCACATTCTAACCATTGTGCTCACAAGCACCAACTCCTTCGTAATATCGCTGCCGCTCCCTTGCAAACCGCATATCACCGGTCCTATACTGCGCGTTGTAATTTGGAGGTAAAACCGAGGTGCAGCTTATTGTAAATGGGGTTTAACCGCCGCCTCTTGCTTTTAATCGAAATGTTAAATTTCTACCGTTTTATTACGCCCAATGGACCACTATCTCGTTCTTCATCCTATTCGTTTCATATACAATGCGGTAAGATTCATGTAGATTTTTTTATTTGAATGCCATGAATTAAAACAAGGTTTCGTGCATTATGTCGATCTAAAGAAAAAAGGATTTTAAGTTCAGGCAACGTATAGTTTAGATAAAAATAATATGTTTACCTTGTTGGTACCGTTGAGAGCTTATTATTGGATTTCATCGGCATCTGCCTTATCGGCTTCCATTTCTGAAATTAATCTCAGTTAGGCTTCCTCGTACATACCAATGTCTCAGATGGTAGGTCCAATTTGAACTTTTCTTTACGTATTACCTCGCATTTCTTGTTGTTGTTTTTCATTATAATATCTTCGTCTGTCAGATCTGCGACGACCGGCAGACAAAGCGTCAGATTCTTCCGCGGCCAGAAGCACAAGTGCGAGAAGGAGTACGAAGAGAGCTTTATTCATCTGCAAAATTCATCGTTGTCACCAAAACAGCTTCTGCTGACGAAAATCAAGAAACTTACCTTTGTAGTATTCTTTCAAGAAAGATAAGTTTTGGATTGAGAGCTGCAATTTATACCACAAATCTAATTGCGAAACAACTTATCTTTCTTTTGACTGTTCCGCAAGTTCTCTCACATTGCAGGAAACGTATATCCTGGATTGAGCAGATACTTCTATTAATGGAAAATCTTTAATTTGAAATGTAATTTTCCAATAAACATTGAAGTTTTCTTTGTGTGTCGTTTGACGTTGCTTATACCCGAAATAACAAACATACTAAAGCTGAACCACAAGTTTCAGGCAAAGTTGTGCACACGTGCACGTTGTCAAGGTGTGTAATTGCTTTAATGGGATTAATAAAGACTTCAACAATATATCAATAAAACTTTATAATATAAAAACTACGTGGTAGGTTAGCGGTACGAGATATGTGACAACTGGAACAATCTCGAGATTTGTGTATCAGCTGCACGATGACAAGTTAGCAACCCACTTTTAATAGATCTGGTAACCCGAAAGTGGCCGCGACGTTATCTGATGAATACCCGTGTGGTAACAACCCTTGCGTTTTTCCATTTAAGAGGATAAAACATAAATATTATATAGACAAATCGAGTTGTAGCATATTGTAAATGGGGTTTAATCGATTAATAGCGCCATCTTGCGGTTACCATCTTTGAAGATAAAGAAGAGTTTATCCTATTCCTGTGTATGATGTTGTAACTTGTTCCTGCAGCATGACAGTTTTACTTTAAGATTAGACACGCGTGTTTGTTATATTGGATACAAGGACGCCCACAACTGTTAAAATATAAATGTTGCAAAAGGTTATTTTCTAGTGATACCTAAGCCCCGTCTACACAGAGGCTGTGCGAGGCTTGGACTTAAACACAAGCAAGATGTGTCTACACCGGTGCATGTTTTCATGTATGTGGCGTGACACAATGAAACAAACAAAGAATTAAGCACAAATACGCGTCGCTCAACCTCGTTGTAGATACCACTTTATGGTTGCAACACAAATAAAACTTTAATGTTTGTTGAACAATTACGTTCGGTATTTTACGTTAAAACTTTAGCAGCAACAAAACATCTGCTAAATTCTTGCAATGGTTGAAGACGTGTTTAGTATACAAAGGAAATTGGAGGAAATATTAACATTGTTGTAATGCGACGAGTGCAAAAGCAACGTTCTTGCTGCAATGTTTATGCAAAAAGTCATATTTCCCTGATGATGATATTTAGAAACACAAGTTATAACGCTCTCTGCTCTTTCCTACAAAGACAGGGTAAACCTAAGTATCAAATATATTCATATTGTCGTCACAGATATCCACACAGCTACAAATGACTTTAAATCTGCATAAACCAGCAAAGGAAGAGTCGATATAACGCATATATAGATATCACATGAGCAAACATGTGGGAAATCGAACGCGGCAGCAAAAACCAAGATCTCAAGCGCTAATCGTCAAGCGTATACCAATATAGCAAGTTAGATTGTGTACCATGCACCCATTTGTGTTTCTTGCAGAAACATATAGTGAACAATATAATGTTTAAAATAATGTCGGTGCCACTTGCAAAAATTCCGTTGTGCGCGTAGATAAGTCACGTAGCGGATGTTGCCTGAAACTAACGCTTAAATGGGATTATTATAAACTTCAGCAAACTTAATTAAATTAAACACAATGAAATGTGATAACAACCCTTGGGCATTTAGACTTTAGCACCAACAAAACGTCTGCTCAATCCATAATATACGTTTCGTGCAATGGTAGAGAACGTACTTAGTCTATAACGGAAATTGAAGGAAGTAATAACATTATCGTGATGCGACGAGTGAGAAAGCACGAAAGGATATTTCGCACGTCGCAACTTATTTGGTTAAACAAACACCAGTTTGCATTAATTTGCTTATCGTCATCTTAAATGGTTAAAACTTTCTTGGTGCGATGTTTACACAGAAAGTCAAACACAACTTATAGCGTTTTCTGCTTCTTTCTATAGAGAGTTCTTATAGGGGACGTTAACCAACTATTCTCCACAGGTCTCCAATGCAAACTGAATCTACAAAAATGCTGTCACTCAGAATCCTGACATAGAAAGTCTTAGATTTATTCACAGTTTAAAATTAAAGCTTGGATCTGCAACCTGAACTCAAAATCCTTCAAAAAATCTTTACACAGGAATTCGAACATGCCAGTTTAAACCACAAGTCCAAGATAACGCAATTGCGAAATAACTTATCTTTCTTCCTCTCACATTGCAGGAAACGTATATCCTGGATTGAGCAGATGCTTCTATTAATGTAAAGTCGTCAATTTAAAATGTAATTTTCCACTAAACATTAAAGTTTTCATCTTTTTCAATGAGGTATAAACGAGGCCTTTATTCAGTTTTCTGTGCCGCTAGAATCATATTAGCCTACTTAAATAATATAAGAATTCGAATGGCAACAGTCTGCGCCTTGTCCGACCGGTTAGTCTAGCAGTTTAGTACGAAGCCTTTCAACAAAAAAGGTTACAGGTTCTGGACTGGTCGCTAGCTAGTCGGTTGTGTCCTTGGGCAAGGCAATTACCGGAAATTGCTTGAACCCAGCGGATTAATGGGTTCTACTAAATTAAAGGAACGTGTGAATCATACACAACACACTGCAATAGCTCCGGTTTTTCCATTTACGGGGTTAACCCTTGGATTACGACGGTTACAAATATGTAACCGAGAAGTGTCCCCGAAAAAAAGTGCACAATTCAGTCGTTTTTTGGGAGATTTTTCGAGTTTGTATATTATTAGAAAGCATTTGAATAGATCTTTCCGCTTAAAAACATAACCTTTGCATTTAAAAAAATTAAGTTATATTGCTACAAACATTTTTCTTCAAAATTTTTGTATCTAGTTTAACTTTTAGGTAAAACATCGCTTTTTTGGGTTCTGGGAGTTAAAATTGTTACACCAGTTGTTGTGAGAATACAACTAGCAGTAGCCATCTTTGTTTTCGCCTTTTTCAGTCATTTTCGATCTTTCAACGATATGTGTATACATACATGTATATGATTTTTGCTAATTACTATTAATATTTATTCATTTTTTAGCCTCTGTTTTCTTTGATATTCAATTATTATTCAATATTTAAAAGAAATATGGCAACTTCGCGGTAGTTTACTGCCGATCAGGCTACCAGCATGATCGAGGCCGACTGTGATTCTGGTGATGAAATGCTATACTTGTCAGTCATGTGTGACGTCATCACGCTTAGTTGACGTCATCAAATAATAAAAGACTTAACTTTGTAGGAAATTTTATTCTAAACAACTTTGTAATAAGTTACTAACTTCTACCTACAAGCTACCAATAACGAGTAATTGGAGTATAAAGTATTAATTATGACGTCATTACGAATATTACGACGTCATCAAAAAAATTAAAAATACCAATTTGTAGAAAATTATCTACTGAACAACTTTGTAATATATTGTTTTTCCTTAAGTCCAACAGAATTCGCAGCAAACGAGGTCAAAGCAACCTAACTTAAAAGTGCCAAAAACAGCAAAAGTTCCATCGTGGTTAAAGGAAGTATCATGAGTTGATAAGATATGATAGGGATATTAATGTTTTATCCCCGGAAAAATGGGGAAAACCAAGGGGGTTAACACACTGGCAATCGTCAGATTACCTCGCGCCCATCGTCGGGTTACCGGAGCTATTGCAGTGTGTTGTGTATGACAGACACGTTTCTTTAATTTGGTAGAACCCAATAATCCGCTGGATTCTGGCAATATCGTTAAATGCCTTTCTCAATGACATAACCGACTAGCTGGCGACCAGTTTCGAACCTGCAACCTTTCGATTGAAAGGCGACGCACTTAACCGTTAGACCAACGGGCCGGATACATAAGTATCCTATCCTATTTGCCTTTCCTTGCATTAACCAACTTAAAACTTCGGTTTGCCGTCTTGCATTGCATTCACACTTGTATTGTAAATATGGAATTACACATACAGATTAACATTTTAAATAGAACTGCATAATAAACCCGCATGTTAAGTAAGAAAGGTTCAAGCAATGAAATTTGCGTTTGCATAAGAAAGAGACTAAAACATTATTGCCGAAATAACGATATCAAGCCGGGTTTTGTATAGACCCAAAGTCATTGTTTATAATGAAATATCACCAAACCACAATGCATCTAATCTATACCGAGTAGTTCAACTACGAAGATAAGAGTAGCGTTTGGTGGAATTACTCCTGGATGGCCGCGACTACCGTATGCATAATCTGGACTACATGTCAACTTGGCTTTTTGTCCGATCGACATTTGAGCTACTCCTTCGTCCCAACCCCTTATAACTTGGCCCAACCCGATCCGAAATGTAAATGGCTTCCCACGATCATATGAAGAGTCAAACTTCGTTCCGTTCTCCAAGGTACCAGTGTAATGAACTGCGACGGTCTGTCCACGGTTGGGGAAATTCACACCATCTCCAGGCTTTATCGTCTCAATTTCCACACCCATATTATGAGGTTTGTATTATCAACAAATACCAGTTAATTTTAAAGATGTGCAGAATGACCTACGTAGTCAACCTAGATGGTTTCAGCGCTGTGGTTAGGTCAGTCAGCTTGTGTGGTTGAATCTCCGACATATTACCTTTGTATCTGCGGTTACATATCCTATACATGATATCATGACAAGGTCTTTAACGTACTTGTCCGACCGTTTGGTCTAGTGGTTAAGTGCGTCGCCTTTCAATCGAAAGGATGCAGGTACGAAACTGGTCGCTAGCTAGACGATTGTGTCCTTGGGCAAGGCACTTTACAGACATTGCTTGAACCGAGCGGATTAATGGATTCTACCAAATTGAAGAAACGTGTCTATCATATACAACATACTGCAATAGCTCCGGTAACCCGACGATGGGCGCGAGGTGATCTGACGATTGCTTGTGTGTTTACCCCCTTGGTTTTCCCATTATTCAAGGGGATAAAGATGAATATCCTATCCTATACTTTGCCTGGTTGCAATGTTTGATGACGTGCATGCGATATTCTGACAAGTGCCTTTGTTACAACACTACCAACGGTTGAAGGTACAGTTTTCCAACCCAAGTTAAACCGCAGAATCAAACATAGACATCCTTACCCGATTAATCTCATGTCTACCTGTTCTTTTTAATAACTGTTTTGTCTGATTTCGATATATGTATATATTTATATATATATGTAACGGTCTTATTAATTGGATATAATATGTCTTTCTATAGCTTAAGCGGTATTATGAATTTAACACACTAACTTACAACCTATATGCATACATAGATATTAACTGCTATATGACTACGCCCGAATAAATTGCTTCCGAAAAATGTTTCTATACATCCGTTACCCCCACGTGATCGAAACATATATTATGATTGGTTCACTGCAACTGTACGCATATAATGGTGTAGTTTAGTTTTATTTTGAGCTCTTTATTAATAGTTTACTATTTCTATGTGTTTTTGTGGCACGCAATAAAGGATGACACGCTCTTGCTAATCCCTTTATTAGTAGTTTGCGGTAACTACAAAAACATAAATGTAAATAACTCATACCACAAGAGAAAATAAAAAACGTGTTATACTACAAAATTATACCTTTATACGTTCAGTCAATTAGTTTCCCTATCTCTCCAATGAAAACTGACAAAAAATAATGAACCATAAAAACTACTGCAGCGGTACAGTAACACTATGATTTCCTTTTCCGATGATGATTCACTCGTTCGAACTTTGTATTTTACTACATTTTGCGGTTATCAGAGCTCTCTCTGCTTTGTACAGGTCCGCTAGTTCACACACTCTGTGGCTAATAGTACGGTCCTGTGGCCAAATTTAGCGCGACCGATACATATACCGACTATTATACAAAAAAACGGTCCTAGTGACGAGCCCATCATGGGTTCAAAACTTGGCTCGGTAAAAAAAACAAAAAAACTATGCGGCTAATAACAATGCGTTTCCCCTTGAATGTGAAGCGAACACATTTTGATTTCACTCCGTTTTTTCTTTGTTCTTATTTTCCGTATTACGCTAGTGACAGGAATGTTCGGTCGCCAGGTCATTGGCATGAACGGGTTATTTAATCAGGTTAAGATGTTTAAGAATTTTAACTGGCATGTCCATAGTTTTCTCAACTATCAATTTTTAAAAACCTCAAGAGGGAATCCCGATAGGGAAAGTTGTAGGTGATTAAAATAAACTAAGAAAGTTACCACGCAAGTTACCACGTGAAATGAGTTAAAATATAAAATTCGTACCTTACTATAATAAACTATTACTACGTTTATAAATTAGTTAGACAGCTAAAACCAAAACAAATCGATAGTGAATTTCAAAGCCAACAAAAAGATTCAAATACCCCATACCCACCATGAACCACATATTACATATGTAGTGAAAAATGTTAATAAATCACTCCAGGAAAACTTCCACCAAGCCCAACAATAAAATCACTTCCACCATTGTCTCTCATTTTAGGCATTTTATTGTGGTAGAATTATTAAATAACATTTAAAAATACATAATTAAAACATCCCCGAAAAGCACGCAGTAAAAAAACAATTTGATTTTTTTTTCTATTGTCGTTTATTAATATACCAACGTAAATACTTTATTCGGAAAACATGGATATTAGATTTGGATCGGTAACTCGGGAACCTATTAGTTTATGCTTGCAGAAACAAACGTTATACTCTTTGTTTAAGGATTACCATGGGGAATTGAGAAAGCAGGCCACCTGTTCGTTTCATTAAAAAATAGGGATATCAAGTGTTGATTGGTAACTCGAAAATGTTATACACTTTATTTAAGATATACTAAGGGTGATGAGGTAGCCAGGGAACCCAATCGTTTCTGCATGCAGGATAATATAGCGAACACTAAACAGTGGTTTAAAAACTAGAATCGGGTTACACGTAGTTAACACTCTCTAGTTTTCTTCCAATTTTCCTAAAAAACAAAATTAAATTATCCCAGTTTACCCCTTAAAAATTTACCAAGATAGAACATGCTCAGGCAATAACGAGCAAGAACGAGTTGTCGAATTAGTTCAAGACTTTAAATGATGCAAACTGACATCTTAGTAGTTTTTCCAAAACCTACGATTTTCCAAAACAGAAGAATAATAAAAAACAAAAATAAATTTATCTTTTACGCTATTCACCCCATCTATAAAATAGCTACGAACCTGGAGTCAAAAGATCGATAGAGAATTTAAATACGATTAAAAAGATGTAAGTGTCCAATATCCATCTTAAACCTCTTTTTGGGAAATCCCTAAAAAATCCCTCAGCTCCATATAAATTAGTGATTAACGCTTCATAAGAACGGGTAAAGCATACCTAGGTGTGTATGACCTAGATATGCCTGACCTAGATATAATTCACCTAGATATACCTGACCTAGGTATACCTAATCCAAAAATGTTCACGGTCGCGAAATAAAACGAAACTTTTTAAGTGATTTAATTTTTATCGATCATACGGTCTAAGGCATTTAACCAATTATGATTATGTTAGTCCACAGTGTGATGTAATTAAAGAGTTGTATTATCTTTGAATTATTGAGTTACTTAAATTAAGTTTTCTCATCATATTGTCGCCTTTAGTTGCCTATCTTCGAACGAAGAAAAAAATGAAAAATAACCCGAAATTCGTCGAATTATGGTTTCGTACAATTTACCTTGCCAATAGTTTCTAATAACATATTATTAAGCTATATGTTTATATTGGAACACGAAATGTCAAAGGATGTTTATCAATACATTATTAGCCTTATTATAATTTTCGGTGCGTATTAATAAGAAAGTGAAATGTTCTACGAGTCGAAAATTGAGTTACAAAATATTACATGTGGATTGTAATAAAATATTTGGAATATAAATATCTGGGGATACGAGATAGAGAATTCGCTTTCATAAACCAAGATGAAATATTTAAAAAAATATAAATATATTTAGTTGTACTAGGCATTTGTGCCCTGGTGTTAACGTTGTCTGGTGTAATCAATGTAAATGACCGTAGTCAAGGGCTACAACATATTCAAAGGAATAATTGGCGTAAACTCTATAAATGTCCATCTGAATAAGAAAACTTCAGCATCTTCCAATGCACTCCTTTGTAAGGCGAGTTATGAATATTCAGACGCTTCGTCCACATAGCTTCCCGCGGTTATCGTATATAAACTTTACATTAAATTGAAGGTATTTATAGGGGGTACAACATATCCAAAGGAATAATTGGCGAAAACTCTATAAATGTCCATTTTGATAAGATAAATGCCGCAGCATCTAAATCCGATATTCATCCCTTAACTGAACGAGTTATGAATATTCAGACACTACGTGCATATAGTTTCTTGCGGTTATTTTATATAAACTATATATTAAATTAAAGGTATTTATAAGGGCTACAACATATACAAAGGATTTTTTGGCAAAAACTCCATAAATGTTCATCTGGATATGAAAACCGCAGCATCTTCCTATACATCCCTTGATGACGAGTTATGAATATTCAGACGCTTCGTGCATATAGCCCCCCGCGGATATTGTATATAATTTATATATCAATTTGCAGGTATTGGCAAGGGCTACAACATATCCAAAGGTATTTATAGGGGGTACAACATATCCAAAGGAATAATTGGCGAAAACTCTATAAATGTCCATTTTGATAAGAAAACCGCAGCATCTTCCGATACATCCCTTGATGAAGAGTTATGAATATTCAGACACTACGTGCATATAGTTTCCTTGCGGTTATTTTATATAAACTATATATTAAATTAAAGGTATTTATAAGGGCTACAACATATACAAAGGATTTTTTGGCAAAAACTCCATAAATGTTCATCTGGATATGAAAACCGCAGCATCCCTAAATAACGAGTTATGAATATTCAGACGCTTCGTGCATATAGCCCCCCGCGGATATTGTATATAATTTATATATCAATTTGCAGGTATTGGCAAGGGCTACAACATATCCAAAGGAAAAACTGGCGAAAACTCTATAAATGCGTGAATATTAATAATATTCATATTCGATATTAATATTTTACATTTTTTTTTAAATCAAAAATTATTATTCGAAAGAGCACGGTTCAATTAACAAATTCTGTAATTTTTAGGACCGTAGCCCCTTGTTAAGGGGTTTAACTTTTCATTTCCGTCTTCCGTTTTTTCCGCGTTTTATATTTCTAGGTAAAAGAACTATAGCACCCCTGCTTTTTCTTATTATATCTTGGTCGTAGATTGCTGTTATAGGGGCAGGCGCATTCGGCTGGTGCTCGTCGCTTAGCCGAAAGTTCACCTTAGGCTGTCTTCTCGTTGCAATCGTCGGTGACTGACACTGATTTCTGATAATCACTACATACATAGATCACACTGCAACTTCTTGTTTTTATTCAGCATTTCTGTAAGATAGTTCATTCTGCTAGTTGTTTTTTTGTTCATAAAATCACGACAATATATACCAAATAAATATAGGTCACGGGGACAGATAAGGTGTGGACGGCTATTTTAACTTTGTTAAATGGGTCGCCTCTGTAATAAAACAGCGGATATTGCACCAACTAAACCTACTGCATTGGGTCATAAACTACGACGCAAATAGTTTTCCAGTAATTCACACGTTTAAATAGTACACAAGCAAAAATTGTGTTAAAACAAATAATGATCACAAAAATCGAACCAGCGATTCACCACAACATCTCCTTTTTTCGGGTTTTCTTAAAGTATTATTTCCGTTGTGGTGAAATTCGATGGTGAGAAACAAATTCGTCGTTAGCTCTCACAACGCCACGTAGCATATAGTAGAACCTGCAAAAACTAGTAGGATATGTTTGGCCAATCACATTCGGTCACACAACCATGCATAACAAACTGGTGCATTGTATGTGAGTGCTGTATAACTGTTGTGTAGTTTTAATCGAAATTGTGCCATCTCTCAATTAAGGCAGCAACGCCACGAATCGTATCACATGACCCCATGGAGCCATACTTTCGCCAACCAAGTAAGTAAAATCAGAACCATATATATTCGCTGATAAGCGTAAGAGTCAAAAAATAAACAGCCTCGCAGTGCGATAGGGCGACAAACATAGACATCAAGGTGGCGAAAGGTAATAACGATCAATATTAGACACGTTAAAAGTCGGTGATACATAACGCAGCGCTACTACAAATTATGAACTATATGGCAATACGTCCGATCAAACTTGGCACAGTATAGGTTCTACATACAGAATGTGACTCGACGTGGAATTGGCGGTGGCGTCGTTGCTCGTTGTGAAACAGGCGGAGGATACGTAACGCGTGGGGGAATAGGTGGTGGTAGACGATTCGTTGTGGGCACTACGAACTCTTATATTTTATCTTTAATTGGAACCGACAGTTTGCAAACGGGGAAAACAGCCGTAGCTAATTTATTAAGTTCTGCGGTGTTTGTATAAACGGACTTAACTAAATGAAACGACTCCGGGGCATTCGACGCACTCAGACGGAAAGTCTCAACATTTTCTTTAAATTGAGACAAAGCGAAAGATTTATCTTTAGTAAAAGAAAACTTTTGGATATAAGGAACTACATTGCAGAGAGAAGGGCGAAAACTGGCGTTATGATTACGGGCACGTCTGCCATATACAAAAGATAGGCTGCGTTTGCTTTGGAGACGTATGTCAGAGACGCGTTTATACGTAGAAACTCTGACGAGGCGACAATTTCGCGCATCTACTTTAAAACCAAAATACTGCAAGAAATCCCTACCAATTACGGGATGCAGTACATTTCCAACGCAAAAACTCCAACGAAATTTACCTATGCCCATAAAAGTTATAAAAACATTTTCTTTACCAGACACTTTGATATTAGTGTCATTCAACGTGGATGAACAATTTCCGGAGTTAAATAATGACTTTACATTATCCATTGGAGGTAGAACAGAACATTCCTCACTTTCATCTACCAAATAGCGCATACCAGTCTTATAATCAGCAACAAAGAACGACCTGGGAGGAGCGGATTTCGAAGCTCGTTTCGAACACGGTCTATTGGAGCGTTCACGCTTACGATTATTAAACTTTCGAACTTGCCGACGACCATGTACGCCAAAGCGGCAACGAAAGCATAATTTAAACGGCGCGTCAATTTTAACTTTACACGACAAACAAGAATTAGACATAAACGCGGCTGATTTACTCTTGAGTTGGTTGCTGTATGGACGTATAGGGGGGTCATATGGCAAAATATCGCGAGCGCTACTAACCTTTTTATGATCCGGTGTCCTGGGAAGTGAAACTTGTGTCGATGTGTTCCTTCTGTTTGCAAACCTGTGAAATGTCACACCGTTATTTTGCATAATCGTAATCTCGAGGTATATATCGACCAACTAATGTCTTCCACAAACTTTTGCACAAGCAAATCAAAGTTGCTAGGTGGCTTTGGATTACTATACGATATATTAAAAAAATAAAATAAAAATACAGTCTTGGTCGTAGATAGATTTTTCTTTCTTCGCTCTTCGAGATTCCAACGTCCGATCTTGAACTTCCCCTGCAGACTTTGGTGGAAACTTCTTTCTCTTGATAGGATCGATTTCCGTCGACGTCTTGGTGTAATCGGAGGATTTCCTTTAACAAATGATGGAGCTTTTTCGTTTGTTGTCGGACCGAAGATGCTTCAGGCGGTTTCTTTTTCTAAAATGGTTTTGGTCGGTTTCTTAAAGTTTTGTTGAAAGCGGTTTCTTCTTAAAATTAAGCTCGGGTCACACACTCTTCTCGAGAACGTTGCGTGTTCAAATCACGTCGGGCTCAACAATATAGCACCCCTGCTTTTTCTTATTATATCTTGGTCGTAGATTGCTGTTATAGGGGCAGGCGCATTCGGCTGGTGCTCGTCGCTTAGCCGAAAGTTCACCTTAGGCTGTCTTCTCGTTGCAATCGTCGGTGACTGACACTGATTTCTGATAATCACTACATACATAGATCACACTGCAACTTCTTGTTTTTATTCAGCATTTCTGTAAGTTAGTTCATTCTGCTAGTTGTTTTTTTGTTCATAAAATCACGACAATATATACCAAATAAATATAGGTCACGGGGACAGATAAGGTGTGGACGGCTATTTTAACTTTGTTAAATGGGTCGCGTCTGTAATAAAAACAGCGGATATTGCACCAACTAAACCTACTGCATTGGGTCATAAACTACGACGCAAATAGTTTTCCAGTAATTCACACGTTTGAATAGTACACAAGCAAAAATTGTGTTAAAACAAATAATGATCACAAAAATCGAACCAGCGATTCACCACAGAACTTTGGTACTCGACGGTTAGGGGAAGGTAATTTGACGATTGACTGTGGTATATCTCCAATTGCGCTTTCCTATCCAAAGGAAAACACATAACTATCCTACATCAAAAACTAATGTTAAATTTTAAACCCAGATTAAAAAAGTATTAAACAAAGAGCACAACATCTTCTATTCTTGGTTTTACAACAAAACCAGTTTACACGTATACAGTTATTTTCATTTTATTCGCTTCTTCAATTTACAACCCTTTAAAAATTACAACAAAATTATAAACGACTTATATTTTCACAAACTTGGTCAATTAATTAAATCCACGCGATTAGGTCAAGTTCCATCACCTTTATAGAACATAGGCATCTTCAAAGATGGAAGAAACCGCTTGGAAGGTTTCGGTACAGGTCCCTGAGATCTGGAAATGTAGAATAGGATATTCATGTTTATTTGCTGGGTTCAGGCAATGTCCGTAAAGTGCCTTGCCCAAGGACACAACCGACTACCTAGCGACCAGTTTCGCACCTACAACCTTTCGATTGAAAGGCGACGCACTTAACCACTAGACCAACGTGCCGGAATGTCGGTTAGTGAAGCAAAGTCATAAATAGCGAATATACTTAACATATTAGGACAAATAGTTCTACTGTGAACATTAACTAGAGCAAGTTATTGTGCGTGTGCGATTCGTGGTTAGTTTTAATTATTTTTTTCTCAATAACAAAAAACAGCAAGTGATACAAATTAAGGCACAGAAACGGGTAAAGTCAATAAAAAGTTTAATTACAGAAAAACACCCCATCAAAAAAGAGTATAGAAATATATAATATCGAGGTTAAAGCTAATCAAGATTATATTAAATTGCAAAATCAGGGACAACACTAAAAGGAGGGAAATGAAGTAGAAAGAAAACTGCTCACTAACACAATAGAAACTAATTTAAACCCTGCCCTGAACACTAATCGCAACCCCATAACTAACTTTAACTCCAATGTTATGTTTAGCAAATCTGGAATCAGTTGATTATTTCGACGATTGCCGGTATGGGTTGCACTTCCAATGTTAAGGAACATTAACAATCGTAACTTCCGGTAATCGTCATCAGATGACCATAACCTCCCAGACATCACGCGTCGGAAATAAGGTCAATTATAATATAAAAAAAAACTTCCTGATAAAATACCTGCGATTCTGGTAGCAAGAAACCATATCTGCCAGTGTCTCGTAGCTCAACCGTCCAACTTAACGGGATCCCGTGGTTGTATGCCATATCTTTCGAACCACCCGATACCAGGTCTTGTAATGGGGCAGAAATAATTATCTATGTTTATTTCAGTGGGTGACTAAACGCAGGGAAAGTTGTTACACGGGAAAAAGTTATCGCAGTGTGTTTAATAATGGAGAGAGAGAAGCTATACCAGTTTTTGTTAACTCATTAATCCACTGGGTTCAAGCATCGTTCTTTAAACATTGTTAAAGACACAACTGACTAGGCAGTGCCTGGTTTCGAATGGATAACCCTTCGGCTGACACTTGACAGTTCCTTTCGCTTCCAGCAAAGCTAATCAGATAACATTGAGCATACAAAATGAACGTCACAAACAAATTATAGTTTCGTCATTAATAACAGACAATACAAATATGCTGTAACAAACTGCATACTGACATCATCAATGCCCATTGTTACGTCACATGAGCTGTTTTAATCCCAGCCAAAATACTTAAACAACTATTTAATCAGTTTCAACCAGTTTAAACAAATGAACTTACACATAGAGTCGTAGCCTGGACCCCACGTGTATTTGGTCTTCCCTACGTCATAAATAGCATCTGCAGCTCTTTTAGAAACGTCGAACTGAAAGACACCGGAGATGTACGAGTTTGTTAGTTCATTTGTTGTGTAATATAGTAAGAATATCAGTAAAATACATACAGGGGGTTGTATTCACTGAATAGTAAAGCGCAAAGGGTATTAGTTGTATTAATGTTTTATTTCAGTGAAGAGTAAAACGCAAGGGGCGTGCGTGTGTTGTTTATGATTGAGACATTCTTTAATTTGGTAGAACCCGTCATTTCACTGTGTTCAGGCAATATCTGTGCCCAAAAAGACAAAAGCTAAATAGTAAGCGTCTGGGCTTGAATCAGCAACCTTTTAACTAAACGGCGAATCACTAACTTACTAAGCTTTTCGTTTGGATTAAATACTTAAGAACTAAAAAATTAACATTTGTCACTAAAAATAAACCGATGTTAAACGTTTGCAAACTTACGAGTTGGTCAGCGTTGGGTGTGTCCTCATACGCATAGGAGTAAGGATAGACAAACACTTGACTGTAGCTGTGAAACGCGATGTAAGCCTGTGGAAGGTGGGAATATATTCATCTGTTGGCATTTTACGTTGTTCTTAGATATAAATAATTGCGCAAATATATTTTCTGATGTAAGTGTACGGTAAACAGAAGTGTAAACAAGGTAATGTTGTATAACTTCGGTAAAATAGAACACAAATTAAATATCACCACCTTAATGTTTGGTCGATCTGCGCGGATAATATCAGACAACGCTTTGACGATTGGTTCCGATTCGAGGGAAGGCCCACAGTAAGTGTTGCTGCACGGATCGCTCGAGGCGCCCTCTCCCGACCAGTTGATGTCAAAGTTCCGATTCGCGTCCACTCCAGTGCAAACTGTTCCGTAGTTTGACCGCGTCTTACGCCACATCCGGTCCTATGGTGGGGGTATATCTTTTACTGGGGGTAGTGGATTATAATAAAAAATAAAAGTTACCAAAGATAAAGAGTTAACCATTTGGCCACACGACTGTAGTGTTTCTTTAATTTTAGTTGAACCCAATAATTCACTGAATAAATCGACATCTATCGGTTAAAGTGCACAATGAGCCGTGTTCGACATAATACCGACCGATATATTTGTTTAGGTTTTTTTTTAAACGATCATAAACTATCTATAGAAACATTAGAAAACAGGGAATTATATTTTAAACAACGTCGCTGTGACCCCCGTATTGCAAACTCTTGAACGGGACTACCTCCTTATTAAGGTTAAAGGCCCATTTCTTGGAGTCAGCATATATAGGATAGGATATTCATGTTTATTCTTGTGAGTGGGAAACCCAATGGTGTTTACCAAAGGGCAATTGCCATATCACCTTGCGTCAACCGTCGGGTTACCGGAGCTATTGCAGTGTGTTGTGTATGATTGAGATTTTCCTTCAATTTAGTAGAACCCATCATTCCTTCGGTTTCAGGCAATGTCCGTTAAGTGCTTTGTCCAGTGACACAACCGACTAGCTAGCAACCAGTATCAATACACCAACCCTTTGGCTGAAATGCGTCGCACTAAACCGCTAGACTAAGCTGTCACACTATAGAGGTTTAAATACCAAACAACCCATGTACTTACATTAGTCTATGTGTAATTAATCCGCTTGGTTTAGGCAATGTTCGTTAAGTGCGTTGCCCAATGACACAACCGACTAGCTAGCGACCAGTTTCAATATAGCAACCCTTCGGCTGAATGGCGTCGCAAGGTTCGAATACCAAAACATCCGATGTAATTACATTGGTCCATGTGTACTGGTACCCATCCACATTAAGCAGTGGGACAATCTTCCAAGTCATTTCGTCCATCATTTTGCTCACTTGCTGGTCAACTCCATATTGGCTCAGCATCTGTTGAATGCCATGCATTGTGGTACAATCACAAACATATATTCATGTCATACTAGACCATTTTGGTGTTTGATAATTTAGGTAAAATGCAACTTCTAATAATAGGGATTTTGACAAACGCAGTAATTAGATGTACAGTAAAATGTCAACTACTCAATAACCAACCAAGCTATTCAGTCGGACAAAAGAGTTAAAAGTTACCGAGGAATATATCATTAGAAACATCAATTATTGATTCTCACTCGATGTATGAAGTATTGGCAAAACGCCGGAGATATCCATTCCCTCGCATGAACCCCGCAGTCTATTAAGAAGATCGGTTTGTCTGTGGACGACCCAAGTGGCTGAGCATGTTCACCTCGCGCCCCTCAGTAGATGTTGTGAGCAAACTCTTCCTCGCTAGGTGGGGGTATTGATCCGACATATCTGTGATCCATTGTTGAATCTGCATGATGCAGAACGGTCGTGTGGCTGAATGGTTAACGCGACCGGTACATATACCGATCTATACAAAAATAGTCCAAGTGACGAGTCCGTCATATGATCGAAACTTTGCTCGTTAAAAAATAATATGCAGGATATATAAGTGATGAGGTCGAACGGTTAACGCAACCGATACCGATCTACACACAAAAATCGACGAGCCCATAATGTGTTCCAAAATCAGCTTCAAAAAAGGAATCTTTAGGATACTGAACAGGATGTGACCGGATGGTTAGCGCCACCCATTTATACGCAAGATTAGGTCAAACAAATGGTCATATCATGGGGTCAAAACTTACTGCTGTAAAAACACAATAGAGACTTTGTAATGAATGCGTGGTCCAAGTATAGTGGAATAAAAAATAGTGCGACAAATAATGTTGATCACATTTGATGTTTGTGGTTTGTGTGTTATGTTCTCATATAAGGTTAACTACGAATAAGTCGTGACCATATGATTTCTCCTAAATCTATAAACCACTAAAAAGAAGCGACGTCTGTTGAACGCTTTTAGTTTATGATGTACCTCTGCATATGTGTGGTAGATGTTGTAATCATATCCTGCCGCTCTTGGCTGAGCTTTCAAGTCGAACTGTTGATCAACCAATTCCTGAAGGTTCGCGATTTTGGTCTGAGATTAAAGCTTGGTTGGATCAATGATTATAAAAAGATTATAATCATTGGTTGAATATGGAAAAGTGAAATTTAGTGAATTTTTCTGTAGGCAAAATTTTAAAATAAATGGCGTTTTCTGATGTTGTGAGATAATCCGCAATAAAACACAGTTTGAACAGGGTAGGCCTAATAGTAAGGCCCCCGAGTTTTACCTATCCATCCCGTTGGAATGATGTCTTTGCGTAGATGTGTTTCACTTAAATATTGTAATAGTGCGGGGATAATTAATTACAACCTACCTAGCTTTCCCGATCATTTAAACCTCTTATTGCACACACAGGAAAACAAAATATCTAGTCCAATCTCAATTTAATTAAGGTACAAAACAACCTAAATGTGCGGATATGAACTTAGCTATCCAGACCGTTTACCAAGTTTTCTATGTAATGGATTGTCTTTTTCAATTTATACAGACACAAAAGACTTTTAAATTTCTTATTAAGTTTTCTTTTCAAATTGATCGTTAAAAATATGTTTTCAAAACCATGAAGAACCGTATCTAGTTGCTACCATCCCATGTTACCTCGTACATCATGCCAGCGTCTTGTAACAGCTCCTTTGCAACGTGTACGTACGATCTGTGTAATAAAAGTTATGAATTTTAATAAAATTGGAAATCAAACTGAACTATATATATGTTGTCGGTTTATATACTGATTTCTATAAAAAACGGTTTTACTGACAAGACGAGTATGGGTTCAAAACTTGGTCCGGTAAAAACAAAACTTTGAAAGGATAAGCAAGGTGGTGTGTCCGAATGGTTAACCCGAGCGATTCATATTCGGTTTTAATATAAAACCGAATTACGATCCCACAATGGGTTCAAAACCCAGGCAATTGGGTTAAAGTTATCAGGTGGAGTTCGTATCATGTATCATGGAATGAATGTAGCTTACCCGGGGAATCTGATGTCTGCTGGTTGTCCGATGGTAACACCAGAGGCGTCATCCGGACTCCAGAAATCAACCTGGATGAGAAGGTTGATAAATGTACGGTCGTGTGGCCAAATGGTTAACGCGACCGATACACCGACTCTTATACAAAATAACGGTCCTAGTGACGAGCCCATAATGGGTTCGAAACTTGGCTCGGTAAAAAAAAAGGTTGATAAAATACAAATCATTCTCAACTTGATCAATTTCTATTGAAAATTAGTAAAACTTTGTATTGATTTGTACGCATCAACCTAAAAATTACAAAAAATAATTCAAATGCGTTTTAATTTGATCTATTTCTATTGAATAGTGTTTAAACTTTGTGGTAAGTTAAACGCACTAACGTAA
Source organism: Ciona savignyi (assembly GCA_000149265.1). Taxonomy (NCBI): domain Eukaryota; kingdom Metazoa; phylum Chordata; class Ascidiacea; order Phlebobranchia; family Cionidae; genus Ciona; species Ciona savignyi. The sequence goes on along the minus strand of CH001431.1, from coordinate 5,966 downwards.
AGACTTGGATGGAAATTTGTTAGAAATACGAGCTTTTGATGATACTTTATGTTCGTTATGTTTCATTGTTAATTTTTGGAATGTTGCCAAGAAAGTTTAGTTCACATATCGTGTTTATGGTCAAACAAGTTTAATTTATTTCCGTGTCCATGATAAAAAAACGCAACACAACTTTTTATAACTAGAAGGAAACTTCTAAAATATTTACTTATGTTATTGTAGGTAAGATTGTTATATTGTAGCCGATAGCATGTTTCAATAAACTGCGCTATAATATATACCTAAAGAGACGTTTTCAAATTAAACTTTATACAGGAACTACCCAGGTACGATCTGATACACATTCCAACCAAACAACCTCAGCCGAAGGGTTGCAGGTGCGAAACTCGTCGCTAGCTAGTCGGTTGTGTCCTTGGACAAGGCACTTAACATACATTGCCTGAACCCAGTGGATTAATGGGTTCTACCAAGGAACGTGTGAATTATACACAACACACTGCAATAGCTTCGGTAATACGACGATAGGCGCGAGGTGATCTGACGATTGCTCGTGTGGTAACACCCTTGGTTTTCCCATTCACGGGGATAAACATAAATATTCAATTCTATAACCTGCCCATACCTCGGTAACCCTTCCAAGATCTCGGATCAGTTTTAGATGGAATGGCGTCCTTGGAACCACTGTGATCACTTGGTCTCTATAAAGTACAAACAAGTTATTTTGAACTAAAAATATTAACTAACTTTGCTTATTTGCTTATTCCATATTAATGGGTTTCCTTCGGTTCCGAAAGGCATAATCGGTCGTCAGGTCATTGGCAAGGACAGGTCATCAAATCGGGCTAAAACGTTTAAGAATAACTGGAATGTTGATGGTTTGCTTCGATCTTTATTTTACAAAAAAAAACCTGAGGAGAATTCCCTATATCTGGTTAAATGTAGAAAAGTGGCCCATTTTCACTATTTTTGCGTTTTTACCGGTATTTCCGGACTGAAGAGAAATATTTACTACAATTTTTTTTAAATGTTAAAGATGTATGATTTCAGAAAAACACAAATATAGGATTAAAATTGTCCATAGTAAAAATGCACCGAAATAAAAAATGCACAAAAAATTATAAATACACAAATTATTTCGTATATTAAAAAGTTTTAAAATAAATAAACATTTTAAATAAAAAAAATATGTAAATAATTTAAATACAAAAAAAATAATTTTTCAGAAAATCGAGAGAAAATTCCCCCTACTATAAAGTCTAGTGATCAGTCTCATTTACGCTATATAATAAACGTTAGGATAAAACGATTAAAAAACAACAAAAATCGATAGTGAGTTTCAACGCAGACCAACAAATATTGGATACCACCATTCCCAACATGAACCATTTTCTAGGAAATCTCCCAACACTTAACCACACTTAAACCACTGATTAGTCTTCTTTACCGCCACTTCATACCTAATTTGTTGAGCATGAGTGTTAGGTAATAAAATATATTAGATACTTAGTGGCAAAATTTATTAGGTAAATCACGTTTACCCAGAAAGGCTCGCAATGATGATGTTTTTATTTTTATTGTTGTATTTTTTGTATAGAAACGTGAATAATTTATTTTACAAACACGGATATCAAGTTTGAAATGAACACTCTTCTGCGTGTAGAAACTAATGTTGTACTCTTTTTATCAGATATAGAAAAATCCAGCCAGGGCCAAGAATGTACGAACGACGGCTGTTTCGCGACATTTTAAACATTTTGTTGATATCTTGCGAGTAAGAGCAATTTACTTTAAGTTAGGATAGGGATAGGATATTCATGTTTATCCCCGTGAATGGGAAAACCTCAGGGGTTATCACACGGGCAATCGTCAGATCACCTCGCGCCCATCGTTGGGTTACCGGAGCTATTGCAGTGTGTTGTATATGATAGACACGTTCCTTCAATTTGGTAGAACCCATTAATCCGCTGGGTTCAGGCAATGTCCGTAAAGTGCCTTGCCCAAGGACACAACCGACTAGCTAGCGACCAGTTTCGCACCTGCAACCTTTCGATTGAAAGGCGACGCACTTAACCGCCAGACCATCGGGCCGGTTGTTGTTAAGAAGGCAGAACAAGTATAAAATACAACTGAAAATACATAAATTGAAGTTTACCCCGAAAAGCTCTCAAATATCTAACAATCCATTATATTACACCATTGCTTCGTATATAAAACAACTTATATCTTTTAGTTTTATTTAAAACAAGCATAAATTAATAAAGAATTTTAATTTCAGCACACATGCAAACTTCCAGCAATGCCCATTAGCAAACGATTTCCCAAAAATCCCTATAAACGTAACCACGCGCAAACAGGAAAGAAGAAAAGATCATACTAAGGTTAACCTTTAATGGTGTGTGATGTTGTATAATAAATATGTAGTGATATGTATTCAGCCGTATTTTAATATAAATTAAACCCCAAATGTATGTATCAAATAAACGATTAACTCAGCGGATTGGTACATCGCCTTTATCCGAAGGGTTGCGGTAATGAATTCTACCAAATTGAAAGTGTGAATCATACACAACACACTGCAATAACTCCGGTAACCCGACGACGAGCGCGAAGTGATTTGTCGATTTTCTATGTTATGTTAACGGCCATTGCATTTTCTCATTAACGGGGATAAACATAAGTATTCTATCTCATTCTATCTCAAATACGTAAGTCGTGTTTTACGTCCAATGTCTATAGATATATAAAACAATATTCTTCATACATATCAAACACCATATGGATTTCCCTTGAACAGCATAATAGTGTTCTAATACAGATGCATTATTATAAGCTTGCCCATTTCTTGTCTGATTGCAAGTAGCTGTAATCAGGACTTATATCCAGTACCATTGAAAAACTAGGTCAAATCATAACCATATCCAGGAAACTATGCATATGGGGAAACAGATAAGGAAATTGACGATATGGATATACTATAGCACAATGCGGATATACCAGCTAATAGCTTTTACAGGAATATTTTACTTATAATGTATATGAATATTATTCTTGGCTGCAACAAGTTCTTTTAAGCTGTCAATATATTAATATTTTCTCGAATTAAAAATCTAATTGAACCATAATAGTTGACGGTTATCTCTAAAATATACCCAAAAATATAAAATATAACTTACCCATCAAAACGCTCTGATATAACCACGTTTACTAAACACAAAATTAAAACAAAAATCTTCATTTTGATGTTTCACCTCTTACACTTGCCCTGTGCTTAATAACTCGATGATTATCTTAAGGTGCTCGCTATGTTCGAGGCTGAGTGTGGGAACAAACAGGTGGCTGCTGGGTTGATGAGCTATTTCAGACGCGGGAAGTCTAGACCTGCAACCCTGCGAGGCAAGACGCAATGAGCTCGTAAGTATGAAGCTATTATGAACCGATAGTAATCGCTCGATAAAAGTTATTTTAAACTTTCAAATATTTTTAAACGTTTAACAACAGAGTGATGCGGCATAGTGTGACACCGTTCAAGATATTCACATTACCTCAGATCACCTCGCGCCCACCGTCAGGTTACTGGAGATATTGCACTGTGTTGTGTTGAACCCATTGAATACAAACAAACTATAGAAAGCGACCAGTTTCAAGTTTCAACCTTCAAAAAACTATTGTATTTTTAACGTAACGCACAATCATCAGATAACCGGAGCTATTGCAATGTGTTGTGTATGATTCACACGTTGCTTCAATTTGGTAGAACGCATTAATCCGTTAGGTTCAGGCAATATCTGTTAATTGCTTTGCCCAAGGACACAACCGACTAGCTAGCGACAGTTTCGATATACGGCCCTTTGTCTCAAATGAAAGGCAGTAATCCACCAGACTAATAGGTCAGGCAATGTTAGCTATGTGCCTTGCCTTAAACACAAATAACTATCGAGTCGTTTCGAACCGACAACCCTTCGACTGAATGGCGACGCACTAACCCACCAAGCTAACCTAGTACATATGAGCCAACCAAAGCGTTGAATATGTGTATATGTATTTGTACAGTGATTATATGGGAACTACGCATGCAGGTAATATATACACGATGACTAAAACTACGCTGAAATGATTATTATCCAAAAAAATAGAAATTTGAAACGGAGAAAAATTAATAAACAAAATTATTTGATTTAAAATGTTTAAAAACTGTATATTGAATACAAAATCAAATTTGAATAAAATTGATGAAAAATTGGTGCGAAAATAAAATTACAAAACTTGTTATTTACAAAATACATTCAAATGTTCCGTTCAATAGGCCAAAAGTTGGTTATGTTTGTACATATGCTAATATATTGGGATTTCCATATATGGTGTGTATGTGCAAAATAGTTCAAATCTCATATTTTCGTGTCGGATCATTATTATACAAGAAACTTGGTATTCTGGATTGTAGGCCTCTATTACATCACATATATATCTGTGACGTCACGACTAATCATTCTTTGATTTCACCAAGTCACAAGTGACGACAACCTTCTTTATGATGTCATAAAGCGGTTCAAACACTTCCAAACGATGATCGAAACATTCGAGAATCTGCGGAATGACGATATGTAAACATAACTGGGGGACAGGATAGGATATTCATGTTTATCCCGTGAATGAGAAAACCAAGGGGGTTAACACACGGGCAATCGTCCGATCACCTTGCGCCCATCGTCGGGTTACCGGAGCTATTGCATTGTGTTGTATATGATAGACATGTTCCTTCAGTTTGGTAGAACCTATTAATCCACTGGGTTCAGACAATGTCCGTTAAGTGCCTTGCCCAAGGACACAACCGACTAGCTAGCGACCAATTTCGTAACTGCAACCCTTCGGCTGAAAGGCGTTGCACTAAACCACTGGACTAACCGGGCCAACCAATAGGATAGGGGTTGGGGTATCAAAGTGGAATATGAAACATCAACATTTTAATATAAAAATAATAATAAAACAAAGAATTTAAGGTAAATTGAAATTGTTAAATATATCCAATTTCTACCAAATTTTTTTTTACAAAGACTGAAATAAAATATTGAATTTACTTTTCCCCCACATTATGAAATAAACGTTAAATAAGGAAAGAAATGTTTAATAATAGATAAAAGATAATAAGTAAAAATATTGAAAGAAAAAAGAAAAGAAAATCGTTTTTTTCCGTTTTTCAAATTTTTATCAAAGGTCCTGCTTAGTGTTTTCATTGTGGAAATAAACTAATATAAGTAAAAATATTACAAGAAGTTTTTACAGTAAGCACCCCCAAACACTTATAAAAACCATCAAATACGTGAAGGGTTACAATAAAAACACAGCAACATGCAATACAAAAAAAGATTTTTTACAAAAAGAAAAAAAACATTTAAATTTACTTTTGCCCCATGTTAAAAAACGAAAGCCCAAACCCCATAATAGGAAACCCCTATTATAAAATAAACCATAATTGCCCCATATTATGAAAAGAACACTCAAACAACCATATATACCTGGAGGGCAACAACGAAGACGCAGCAGCACGCGAGGACCACACAGGAGGAGATTGCATTCGGACATAATATCTTAGTGAGTCCAATTGCACATGCAGTGAAGAATGCCAAGCGAGTTGATCTGTTATGAAGTGTGGAACAACAATTAATATCAACTGCCTCGCTCTTTGTATTGTAATGCATGGCATGTATGGGATATTTATGTTTTATTCAATATCCTATCCTATTCTCGAAGGGGGTTAACACACAGGTAATCGTCAGATCACCTCGCACTCATGGTCGGGTTACCGGAGCTATTGCAGTGTGTTGTATATGATTCACACGTTCCTTCAATTTGGTAGAACCCATTAATCCGCTGGGTTCAGGCAATTTCCATTAAGTGCCTTGCCCAAGGACACAACCGACGAGCTAGCGACCAGTTTTGAATCTAAAATCCTTCGAATAAAAGATTAA
>CH001432.1:0-27298 GCA_000149265.1 Ciona savignyi | reverse complement strand
ATAAGGATATAGTCGTTATGCATAACCAATGAGAGCCAATCAGACCCGCCACAAATTGTCACGTTGTTGCAGTAACCTAGGCCTGCATAAAAAAGGGTAATTACTATAAGCTATTGCAGTGGCATACTAGTGTGATAGACTGCAGTACAGTTTGCCAGTGTGTCAAAAATAAACCAGTTTGATTTTATTTTAGTGTTTTCGGCGTCAAACAATGGCAAAGCAAACACATGTAACCTCTTGTCATTGTCAAAAATATATAAAGCAAGTTTAGTATAATAAAAACTGTGGCGATTCTGATTGGCTGTAGGCTATCTCATTGTTTCATGCAGAACGACTATATCCTTTCTTTTTTGCTAATATCGCTTAATTCTCTCCCCATTTGATATTCGACCTCGTAGAAGTTGGACGGTTGAGTAGCTTAGCTTTATGGTGCATGTACATGATTAGTATGATAATAACTTTACAAAAAACAAACAATATTGTTAAATAAATTCTAAGCCTAGTCGCTTGGACGATTGGCTTAGTGATGCGGCGCGCAGGACTCTTAGCCGAAAGGTGGCCGATAGAAACCAGCCGCTGTAAGCAACAAGTCGGTTGTTTCCTTGGACAAACCTTGTAAAGATTTTAACGGCAGTTTTTTGAACCTAAGTCAAAATTACTTTTTCCGGCTCAAAAATACATTTGTCGACTCGAAAATACTTTTGTCGACAGTGAATTAAAGATTTGCGGTTCCTAAAAAAGTTTTGCCGATTGACAAAATAGTTTTGCCGATCGGCAAAATAGTTTTGTCGATTGGCTGCAAAAAAAGTTTTGCCGATTGACAAAATAGTTTTGCCGATCGGCAAAATAGTTTTGCCGATTGGCTACAAAAAAGATTTGCGGATCGGTAAAAGAGTTTTGCCGATTTGAAAACATTTTTGTCGATTTGCAAAAGAGTTTCGCCGATTGGCTACAAAAAAAGATTTGCCGATCGGTAAAAGAGTTTCGCCGATTGGCTACAAAAAAAGATTTGCCGATCGGCAAAAAAGTTTTGCCGATTGTCAAAAAAGTTTTGACGATTGGCTACAAAAAAGTTTTGCCGATCGACAAAATACTTTTGCCGATTGTCAAAATAGTTTTGCCGATTGGCTACAAAAAAAGTTTTGCCGATTGTCAAAATAGTTTTGCCGATTGTCAAAAAAGTTTTGACGATTGTCAAAAAAGTTTTGACGATTGGCTACAAAAAAGTTTTGCCGATCGACAAAATACTTTTGCCGATTGTCAAAATAGTTTTGCCGATTGGCTACAAAAAAAGTTTTGCCGATTGTCAAAATAGTTTTGCCGATTGTCAAAAAAGTTTTGACGATTGTCAAAAAAGTTTTGACGATTGGCTACAAAAAAGTTTTGCCGATCGACAAAATACTTTTGCCGATTGTCAAAATAGTTTTGCCGATTGGCTACAAAAAAAAGTTTTGCCGATCGACAAAATACTTTTGCCGATTGTCAAAATAGTTTTGCCGATTGGCTACAAAAAAAGTTTTGCCGATTGTCAAAATAGTTTTGCCGATTTGAAAATATTTTTGTCGATTTGAAAATATATTTGTCGATTTGAAAATATATTTGTCGATTTGAAAATATTTTTTGCGATTATGAAATAGTTTTGTAGACTGAAATAAAATTTCAGGATTGCCCTTATGGGCCACCGTATTAATCAATGACTGTCTTGTTACCAAGGCCATTTTTTGTATGGAAATCTCTATATCTATCGGCAGTGATATCTATTCAGGTATTAACAGTAAGAATCCTTAGCGAAACATTTCGAGTAGGAAATAGAATTCCAAAGATTATCGACTTATGCTTGCACTGTCAGTACTAATTGATTATCATTCATCTATCAACATTTACAGCTTTTCGCATTCGTAAAAGCATTCGATCACTTTCCAATGAAGACTTGCATGACCTCATCCAAGGGTTCACCAAGTTCAAAAACGACAATTCTCTTTTTGGCTTCAAGGTAAGTTAGCGGGAGATTACTGGTTCGAAACCAACTGCAAGTTCGTCGTCGGCCCCATTCATAGGGTAAGGCACGTAGCGATTGTTTTTTTAAAACCAAATAGACAATAATGGTTTACAATTATAACAACAATACGTATAACAAACACCTAAAGCTTTGAAAATACAAAACACGTTCTTCCTTTAACAATATTCCTTATAGAATGCGTGCATTTAGTCTTCCTGTCTCTCCAGTGCAAACTGATCTCACGAAAAGCATAATCGCTTAAAATCTTACAAAAGAAAGCCTTTGATTTTTCAAAGCTAAAATTAGAGCTGAAATCCTCCGATCTAAACAAAAGGCTAATTTATTCTTTACTTTCAGAGCTTGGTCAAGTGGCACGGGTGGCCGCACAGGTGTCCATGGTACAAGCATGGTATCAAAGGACACAAGAACGGACACTGCAGTTGGCACGACCATCCTATGTTCCTGGCATGGCACCGGCTAATGGTGGTTCAACTGGAAATGGGTTCGTATGTGGCAAAAATGTGTCAGTGGATAAACTGCCAAATGCAGATAACAGAATTGTACAATACAACACATACAATACAACACATTTGTTTGGGCTTACCTAGCTGATGTTGAGTTTTTCTAATTCTTTTTCCCAGGATTACCCTGGATTAACTATGGTTTTCAGTCGAGAACTAATACAAGTTGCAACACATTCTAATCTGGTGTGATGTAACCCATTTCTATTTTAAACAGTGTTATTCTAGGCATATCTCGTCATATGAAAAATAAGACGCTTGGAATACCATACTGGGATTGGTTAGATCCCCACTACAAAGACATTCCAAAATTGGTAAAGAACCCAAGTATTCTTGATCCAATATTGAAGAAATATGTTCCTAATCCGTTCTTCAGGACTTACATACCAAGCCATGCCCCGGTACACAATAAAACATTGTAAGTTTTAACCATCCGTTTGGTCAGAACACTGCAATATTTAAGGCAATCCGTCGACGGGTGCGAGGTTTAACCCTGCCCTCATAAATGGCAAGGAAATGACGACTGGCGATTGACCGTGTCAAAATCACGCAGTGCGTTTTTTATTCATAGATATAAATATTAATATCATGCCTTACTTAGATATAATTATCGTGCTGTGGAACCAAGGGGCTACAGGCAGCAAGTTCGGCTGACCAAGAATGTTATTCAAGCTTTGATTATGCCGACATTTGAGAAGTTCGACAAAACTGAAGTTAATTCCCATGACCATGTAAGCTTTTCAGAATTTTTTTTTAGGATTTAATCACAGATTTTTTTTATTAACCTAGTGCATAAGATATAACGTAATATGGATTAGGATAGGATAGGATATTCATGTTTATCCCCGAGTGGGAAAACCAAGGGGGTTCACACACGGGCAATCGTCAGATCACCTCGCCCCCACCGTCGGATTACCGGAGCTATTGCAGTGTGTTGTGTATTATTCAGACGTTCCTTCAATTAAGTAGAACCCAATAATCCAATGGGTCCAGGCAATGTTCGTAAAGTTGCTTGCCCAAGAAAACAACCGACTACCTAGCGAGCAGTTTTATAAACTGGAAAACAATGTTTGATCTGTAAAGTGTTTATTGGATATTTGTCAATTTATTATATTTTTACTAGGGGCTTACAATCTAGTTTCGTTTTGTTTAATTTATTTTTGCTTCTTGTTTACATTGCAGTATAAAATGGCACAAATACTTGAACTTATCGGATGATTCTACATAAATCGGTATTATTATAACGGTATAATTGTAGGAGAAAAAATAACCTGACCGGTAGACCTACCATTAATCAAAATAAAAACAATTTGCGGCAGAAAACTTTAAATCAAAATTAGTTAGCTTTAACTCGCTCCGCATTTTCGGAATTGGTACATTGTATGGATAATCATGGATGGCTATCCGTTTTGCCGACCCATTGGTATTACTAAGCCAAAGCATTGAAAACTTGTCGGGGTCCATATATCAATGTGAACTTAAAAGAAGATGTCGTGCTATTAACTGTTAAACAAGACAAACCAAAGCCGTTTTCCATACTGTTATCATTTCCAGATGTTTTCTAATTGTAATAAAATTCTTAAACCAATCGTTTTAAAAATATCGGTAGCCTAAATATGAGGATTTATTACATTGACATAACAAACGTGTAATTCAGATACACGCATGCATGTGTGCTCCGAAAAACACGTCAAAAGTAACAGAAGAAGACTGCTTGTACAGCATGAAAGAGATCGATTTCTCAGCTTTCGATTCGACGTTCTTTCTACATCACAGCCAGGTTGACCGGATACTTGCGCTGTACCGACATACAAGGGAGTTGCTGGGTCAACAAGATTGGACAAAAAAAAGCTTCCTACAGGGCTACAAGGTTTGGTCGTTGTGCAAATTTAGGTTATGAAATGTTCACGTCGTGAAGATAATTCGTCCTGTCGTTAATATGGAAACGCATTTGCAGCTGATCCGCATTTTAAATTGTACTAAATGGAAAACGGTTAAGCTAAATACCTAATATATGTAAAATCGCTACACGTTCTCAAGTAACCCAACGATCGGCGCATGGTAATCTTGCGATTGCTCGTGTGAATAAATGCCCTTCCTCGTTTTTTTTCGTTCACCAGTAGTCAAATAAACATCTCATTCTGTTTCATATCCGCAGTCAGATTGCACAAACTATTGTAGTTTTAAGTAAAACTTATTTATCTACAAAACTGGCACAGATCAAATTTGAACATTACTCTCTGGACATTTTACTAATTCATGATTTCTTTATTAGGATGAAGCAACATATGACTTCACAAAACGTCCTGATATATCTGGATCCTTTGATTGGCCGATGTCACCCTTTTGTAACGCCTCAATGAACCCGAGTTATGTCACTTTAAACGAGGGTTCATGGACGATTCGTAACTCATACTACTACCAAGAATTGTTTGGATATAAATACGACTCATTTGACCTTGGGGGAAAATCTTGGTTGCCCTTGCTTGAAGATATCAAGAGAAGTTACAGAAGTCTAAATTACGGCCACGAGACGCCGTTTGTGTCGGCTGTAGTGCCTGAACTTGGCGTTATATATAAAACAATAGACAGCTTTCGTCGTGGATGTACAACTTAATATAATCCAACCAAGTTTAAAGTGTATAAGCATGTTATGGAGAAATAATTCACCATTTGTCTTTTCCCGACTATTAACGTAAAGGGAAATTATTCAAAGGGTTAGTGGGACTGTAGCGGTATATGCAAATATTAATATATTTATAACTAATTTAAATGTTAAACAGAAGGTAGAAAAACCACGCAAGTAAAATCCCACCAGATCTAACAATATAAGCTCGACGACTGTTTTCTATCATTTTAGAAAAGTTTTTTGCGAGTATGGATTACTTTATGTCTATAGCGTGCTTTGCGTCCGAATAGTGCTTTGGTTTGTTTTCCTGTACATGGACCACCAATGTTTTTTTGCATGGCGAATAAACTGATAGTTATTTTATAGGCCCTAGAGAAACCCTTGTGCAGTCTATTTTACAGAAACATCATCGACATCCCACCATCGAGAAGTTTCAAACGAAATGATTTATTGAAAATTTGAGTTTTTCCGCCACCATTTGTTGGACGCGAATCCCCTACAAATTTATAGATCCCATAGTGGATAATTAGTTTTCAAAATTTAAAATTTCCGGGGAAAGAAAGCTATGTAGTAAATTCACGGCTTGTGTAATTTTTTTGCGCATTGTATTAAATTTTGTTAAAATAGTTGAAATAAGCCCTTAATGCATACATAGGTGTGCTTGTTCCAGAAACTTTGCCCTGATTCATCTGGTCTGTCGATCAGCTTTAATCTCCGCATCGATGTTTCCTATAATCCTTTGAACATAATGTCATATGTGGCGAGCTGCGTTGTTCCGTTTTGTATGTAAATTCATTATAATGAAATCAGTGACGAAGCCGCTTTCTGGGAAGCCGCCTGCTTGGAGCCGCAGCTTCGGGCATGTCTAATCAATCAATTGAAATCTCTGACTGTTACCGTTGTTCAGCATTTTGATTAACGGTTGGTGGAAAATATGATTAGGGTACAATCATGACTAAAGCATTATTGATTATTACATGATTATTGTCTACAGTGTCCGATTTTATATGAGTATTCTATGTCTGTTCTTTGCGTGTCGAAAGATAAGTTGTTTATTTTATGTGTAGCTCTACGTTTGCAGCTTGCTCAACATATATTTGGATATGAAGCACTAGCATTACACCAGAATGATTTAAACTCAGAATTCTCAAACGCAGTGTTCATTGTCAAGTCATTTTTAAATCATTAAATCTTCTTGAAGATGCACGGACAGGAAAGAGAAGTTTGCGTTGATTGGATTTCTTACTATTTTCATTCATAACTATGCGCCCTGGAAACTAGTAATATAGTTCTTTTTACCATTTAAACAAATGTTCTGCGACCTCAAATGTTCTGCGAGCTGAAATATCGATTCTTTCGCATTGATTACGGATGATAGTAGGTTGAACATGACAAAAAAATCTTTCATGACATGCATTTTCCACAACTCTAATTTCTCCACAAAAGCATTAAGTTAGTGATCAAGATTTATGATAATAATTGTACTCCCTTGTATGGATAAATACAGGGTATTTCATTTTTTGAAGATATTCGCCAAAAAAGACAGGCGTTGTACGAAATAAGGATCATTGAAGTAAGTTGCAAATTCTTGTCTTTGCCTGTCAAAAAACTCTAATTCTTCTCGAAATTGTAACACTCTAGACAACATGTTACCTTTTGAGAGCTGAGTTGTAACGCGCACGGGGGCTCGTTTGTTTGGTTATGATTTTATACACTCTTATATATGTCTTTTACACATTTTTGTACACCTTTTATACACTTTTAACAACACCATCTTATACAATTTTAATACACTGTTTTACGCCTTTTGTTTGTCCCCTTTTATTTTACACGTACTTTACACCCTTTGCACCTTTTAATCATTTAATCATTTTTATCTTGCTTGCTTATTTTTACACGCACGTTTTTATCTCTCGGGGTATTCAAATAATCAACGTTCGGTGCTGTGCTAAATTAACGTGATGTCTTCAAATTTATATTTCTAAAAATCAGTTCTAGTTCTCTCTTGGCTTTTAAACCGTGCAGACTTGTTTTTAATAGCTGATCGTTTTTATTAGTGTTATATTTGTATCTTAACCATGAGTGTTTTTATAAAGCGAAAACGTTGCAAGCCCTTGTAATTGGTCAGACGGTAGGCCGTTAAGACAGCGTCCTGCGAAACCATCGGAAATCTGTAACAAATTGGCGATCCTGCCAGGACGCTGTTACCGCAACATCTATACTAGGGCTTGCAGCAGAGAGAGAACTCCCCCGATTCTATATATTTTGTCAGTTTTTTAGATCTTTTAAATGGCTTTTAATTTTTTAATGTCGCCGCCTCTTTATACGCCTGGACAAAATATCGGCGATTTTATTGACATATTTTCTTCGTACTGCGATGGCATAAACGCCAACGAAGGTGTCCGGCGACACATGTTTATAACGGCTATAGATGCTGATTTGAAATGGCAGATTCAAGAAAACGATAATTCTATCTTTGAATTATCACTATCAACCATCTTACAACGAGCCAGACAATGCAAAAATGGTACCGTGCATTTAGAAAAACACCGCAATAACCTGTTTTCCAGACGACAGGGTATGGATGAAAGAACGAAAGATTTCATATATGCGGTGAAATCAATGGGCGATTTGGCGTACCCCGAGCCGAATGAAGCTAAAGACGAGGTAATGTACCTCGTATTAGTCAATGGCCTTTAAGACAGGCAGCTTTCACGAACCATACCCGCGAGTATAAATTACCGGCGACAGTTTTGGGCCGCCTCTGAAGTGATACTCAGAGAAGGAGAACAAGCCCCACCCGACCAAGTAATGCCGCTGGAAATGGCCAATGCGTCTCATCGTGATGACGAACGGCTTAGAAACATCATGGACAAATTAGAAAACATGTGCATCGAAATGGATAACATGAAGAAACAGATGGTCCGACAGGAGAGGCCATCTGAAAATCATACTCACCAGTATCTACGGTCAACACGGAACCGCCCAGAAGTTCGACCCCCATTCCGAGCAACCGGAAGAAATCGTAAGTGTTTCGCTTGTGGCACCTTTGGCCATATATGTTCCCAATGTAGGCGAACAAACATTATGGATGGTCAGGCTGTGGTAACTAATCCACCCGTTCCTCGCGGAAAGATTTTAAATAGACGGGAGCAGAAAATTGATATGCCTAAAACCTTACATAGTAGCCGACAAGGACCTTCAACCGAACCGAATCGATTCGTGACAATTATGGTTGGTGAAACAGTAATGTGTGCGCTGGTGGATACTGGGGCTGATATCACGTTGATAAAAAAGAGTTGCTTCGACAAATGCATTAAAGGCACTGGAGAAATTAACATCCTACCGAATAGTTATCGTATGGTTGGAGCCAACGGCAATTGTTTAAATGTGGCCGGTACGACCAAGTTAAAGATAACCGTAGGATCCGTGTCCACAACCATGAACGTCTACATCGTAGAGGACGTAACGCACAATTTCATTTTAGGCCTCGACTTTTTGCAGAAACACAAATGCAAAATATGTTTTAGTTCAAATAGGTTGGCCATCGGACACTCTCGCGTACCAATGTTGTCAAAGCAATTCGTACCCCGAAGAACTGATGTCTCTTTGATTAACGACTACAATGTTCCAGCAAACATGGAGGTATGTGTGACTGGGAAAATCTGGCATGAATATCAAAACGAATCTATTCCTGATATGACGGTGTTTATAGAACGACTAGAAAGTTTCACAGAAAAGTATGGCTTACTGACTGCGAACTGCATCACCAATTGCGAGGGTAATCGTGTTAAGGTAAGAATTGCAAACCTTTCCGATGAGGCTATTCAGTTGTGCAGCGGCGTGCGCATTGCGTCCTTGACTCCTGTATCGGGACAAGGAAATGCAGAATGCAACATTCCCGAAACATGTGTTCTACTTGGCAATTCAAAAACCGCAGATAAATGCACATGTTGCAAGCGGTACGCCGACGTGACCTCACCGAAGGAAATTTTATCCGTGCAAAGCAAGGAAGATAATTACCGGAGAGACACGGACGAACACTGGCAGGCCATTACTGAAGGTATCAATATTAGCTCTGCATTAACCCACGAACAGAAAATGCGCGCATTATCAATTATTAAACATTATTCAGCTGCCTTCTCCACCAGCAGATACGACCTCGGTCGAACGGACATAGTTGAACACCACATCGATACAGGAAATGTAAAGCCTGTACGACAAGCACCTAGGCGGATGGGTCACCACGCAAAGAAGAAGGTCGAGGATATCGTCCAAGAAATGCTGGACCAGAAGCTCATCCGACCCTCCACGTCGCCATGGTCAAGTTCAATCGTCCTCGTTAAAAAGAAATCCGGTGAGACTCGGTTCTGTGTCGATTATCGCCAGGTAAACGAGGTCACTAAAAGAGATAGTTATCCAATACCCAGGATTGACGAAAGCTTGGACGAGATGACGGGTTCCGCCTACTTTTCAACGTTGGATTTAAAATCTGGTTATTGGCAGATACCGATGTCACCGGAATCTCGCGAAAAAACTGCCTTCGCTAGTCACATGGGGCTATTTGAGTTCAACGTAATGCCTATGGGGCTGTGTAATGCAGCAGGCAGTTTCCAACGGTTGATGCGAATCGTCCTAAATGGAGTGGAATGGAGAGGCGTTTTGGCGTACCTTGATGACATAATCGTCTATGCTCGAACCTTCGAAGAGCACCTAGATAGACTTGGTGACGTACTTGCACGGATTGTTGGCGCAGGACTAACACTAAAGCCAACAAAGTGTTCTCTGTTTCAGCAACAGGTAAACTTTTTGGGGCACATTGTGTCCAGTAAAGGCATCTCATGCGATCCTAAGAAAGTTCAATCGGTAGCTGAGTGGCCCGTTCCACAGTCAGTGAAGCAAGTGAGGCAATTCGTTGGACTCACTTCTTACTACCGGAAATTCGTTAAAGATTATGCGGCCGTGGCGGCGCCTCTTCACAAGTTAACCGAGAAAAACAAAAGGTTCACTTGGAACGACGAATGCCAGGCATCATTCACAACACTGAAACGACGATTGACTACATCACCAGTTTTGCAATACCCAGATTTCAAGAAACCATTCATTTTAGATACTGATGCTTCAGACTCTGCGGTGGGCTGCGTCCTCGGACAGATTGTTGATGGAAGAGAACACGTCGTAGCATATGGCAGTAGAACTCTTAGCAAAGCTGAAAGACACTACTCTACGACCCGAAAGGAGCTTTTGGCTGTAATACACGCAACGAAATTATTCCGTTGCTACTTGCTTGGTTCGAAATTTCTCCTGCGGACCGATCACGCGTCGCTTCGGTGGCTCTGGAAGTCGAGAGAGATGTACGGACAGTGTGCGAGATGGGTGGAATACCTCTCGGAATACAACTTTGAGCTGCTTCACCGACCAGGCAAGAATCACGCAAACGCGGATGCGCTGAGTCGAATTTACGACGGGGAAGATCCGTTCCCATACAAAGTGAATCGAGAAGAAGAGGGACATGAGGAAAATGCTGCAATCAACAGCTTGCACTTGCAACAAAGCATAGGACACACGGCGGAGGACATGCGCCAGGCGCAACAAAACGATCCCGATATAGAACCAGTCTTTGAGTGGCTTCAACGCGGAGTAAGACCAGCTTACCGAAAAGTGAAATCATCTACGCCTCAAACCCGACATTACTGGAGTTTATTCCCCAAGCTCCGGCTGCACCAAGAAATCATTTATATAAAAACAGATACACTAACCCAACCTGGAGTAGAAGTGGAACGAGTGCTGGTACCAGAAGCTTTGGTACACGAAACTATAGCCTCACTACACGACCAACAACATGGTGGGGCTCATTTAGGTGTGCAGAAAACTACCTCTAAAGTGGCAGAACGATTTTATTGGCCCAATTGGAGAAAGTCCGTCGAAGACTTCTGCAGGAAATGTTATCAATGCATTCTTAACAAGAAACCAACGACCACTATTCGTGCACCACTGAAACCATCCAACGAAATGAAACCAATGCAAAGAATCGAAATCGACGTTTTGGGACCTTTACCCCTAACACGAAATGGTCATCAATACATATTGGTGGCCTGTGACATCTTTACCAAATACGTGAGAGCTTGGTCAATGCGAAACCAATCAGCAGCTGAAACTGCGAGTTTACTCTTTCACCGTTGGTTTACTGTGCATGGGGTGCCAGACGTGATACACTCGGACCGTGGTGGAAATTTCGAAAGCAAACTTTTTGAAGAATTGCTCCGGCTAATGGGGAGCAAGAAATCCCGCACAACAGCTTATCATCCAGCCGGGAACGGCGGAGTTGAACGGAACAACAGAACAATTATGTCGATGTTAAGGAACTACGTTCAACGTGACGAAAGAAGGTGGGATGAAGCCCTACCTGCGGTAATTGCATCTTACAATGCCAGTCGTCATGAGAGTACCGGTATCTCCCCACACTACCTTTTAACGGGTCGCCAGCTCCGACTACCAGCAGATTTATTGACCAAGGATCCAACAGTGAAAGAAAACACATCCCACTTGGGTGCAGTTGGAAGGCTTGCGCAATCGACTCTTGTTGGCAGAAGAGGTCGTCAGAGAAACTCTCCGTGAACAACGAGCTAGAATGGAGAAAACTTATAACACAAAACAATTTGGTCCACCAATCGAGGTCGGTGACACCGTTGTATTAACAAATCCCGTAATTAAAGAGGGAAAGTGTAGGAAGTTTAACCTACCGTACAAGGGCCCCTATACACCGTGGTGGAAAAACAGGGAGACTTAAATTATATCATTCACGACAAGTCTGGTAACGCCCAACTGGTCCATTATAATCGTCTAAAACTTTGCAGGGATATCAACATAGGTTCCAACGAGAAACAGAACAACACCCCATCAGAGGACGACCACATTACACCCGTGGTGACACAAAGATATTCACCGGTACGGATCGTACCAGCAAGCACAGCACCGATGATGACGATGGAAGAACCGCCACAAGCAAACCCATTAGAAATAGATGGGGCGAATATGTTAAACCCCGATGTGGCGGTAGGAAATACATACAGAGGACGTCTTCGGAGCAGGACGAGACGCCCGACTTATTACCCCGATGAGGAGAGAGCACTGAGCCCCGTTACCCCCTTCGAGAGTAATCAAAACTGACCGCGGAATACCCACAGGAGTGGGTCAGAATTTGGTCGGGGGAGTGTAACGCGCACGGGGGCTCGTTTGTTTGGTTATGATTTTATACACTCTTATATATGTCTTTTACACATTTTTGTACACCTTTTATACACTTTTAACAACACCATTTTATACAATTTTAATACACTGTTTTACGCCTTTTGTTTGTCCCCTTTTATTTTACACGTACTTTACACCCTTTGCACCTTTTAATCTTTTAATCATTTTTATCTTGCTTGCTTATTTTTACACGCACGTTTTTATCTCTCGGGGTATTCAAATAATCAACGTTCGGTGCTGTGCTAAATTAACGTGATGTCTTCAAATTTATATTTCTAAAAATCAGTTCTCTCTTGGCTTTTAAACCGTGCAGACTTGTTTTTAATAGCTGATCGTTTTTATTAGTGTTATATTTGTATCTTAACCATGAGTGTTTTTATAAAGCGAAAACGTTGCAAGCCCTTGTAATTGGTCAGACGGTAGGCCGTTAAGACAGCGTCCTGCGAAACCATAGGAAATCTGTAACAGAGTCACCTGACATCTGTATGGCATAAAAGTATGGTGTAATCTGCTGACATGTCCTTTAAAAAACTTTGAAAACAGCCTTGTGTTCAACGCACTCTTTTTTACAAAGTTCACCATTTTCATAGTAATATTTAATGCCGATTGTAGGTCTGAAGGGAGAGTTCGACTTGCCAGAGATGGCGATGTATTACGCAGTTAGACTGACGTTGCACCATAAAGGCGAGTTTTTCACCCTTTTCGCTATACCTGGTCATGCACCAATCATTGCAGGGGTTCCTCCTGTACAGACAGTGTTGTACTTTGTAAAGGAGAATAGAAAATATTTGCCTCATCTATACATGTAAGCAAAGTCCATCGCACAAAAGCCATTAGATGTGAAATATTTAAGATGTCGGTAGATTCGTCCAACTGAATAAAAAAC
Organism: Ciona savignyi; assembly: GCA_000149265.1. NCBI lineage: Eukaryota > Metazoa > Chordata > Ascidiacea > Phlebobranchia > Cionidae > Ciona > Ciona savignyi. Next base: position 14,012 of record CH001432.1, on the reverse strand, counting down.
ATACCATAAAGACAGGACTTCAACTTTGAAATCAACCTAAAAGAAATGCCATTTGCCATTTTACTTATACGAAGCCGTGTCGTATCATTCAAGAGGTATTTTATATAGCACATGGAGTTTTAACTATAGTGGGGCCTTTTTCGTTTTGCAATCGTAAGTGCAACTTTATAAGAAGATCCAACATGTGAAATATTTTCCTTGTTATACGTTCCACTAGAATCCAATTTAGCATGTTTCAGTGCATCTTGTTTTTTTTTTCAAAAAGGCAATAACTTTGACCTTATATCCAGGATGAACTTTTAACAAATGAATTGACAACTTACTTGGACGCAGCGAATCGTTTCAAGGACTTTGCAGCAAATAATACATTGTCCTTTCTGATGATCTTTGTCAGAGAAATGTGCAAAACAGAATATAATTATCATTTCATCATCCTCTTTTACTTGCTTTATTAATCATACTTAGGCTAAAATTAATTATTGAAAATTTGCTTAAGGATGACAATACTTACACAGAACTCCAGAACCTTTTTAGAAAAAGGTCTATCAATAGAAAAATTATAACCAGCTGCACTGTACTATAGCAAGAACGATAAGCACACCGGAAACGATCAGTGCAGTTCAGCCAAATATTCTAACTGAGCTGTTCTACGCCAGCAGTTTCTTTTTTTTATCTTACGAGAGTGATTATTACATTATAATGAAGAAAATACTAGTACTTATCAAGCATAATAAGCTTGAATAAAACTGCAAACAAGAGAGCCTCTCGTATATATATATATATATATGTTCCGTATGATTACGAAATCCAATATGGCTGTAGTTTAAATTATGATTTGGGCTTTCCAAAATTGACAATGCAGATATTCCAAATTATAAGACAAAGGAGGCTATAATTGCCAAAAAATTGACAATGCAGGTACTCGAAATCATAGGACAAAGGACGCTATAGTTGCCAAATACCAGTACGAATTTCTTTTGTAGTTTGCTTTTCTAAATATTAAAACGTCATGCTGATGTACTCTTAAGAGTGATGACTGTTTATATTATAAAGTGGTGAATACGCCATACGAGCTTATTTCCATTTAGTTTTAAATGTTGTTATGTCATAAAGTGGCGGAAGTGGCATATACCGGATGCTTTTATTTCAGTATCAATCTTTCATTGCACTTTCAATTAAGTATTCTTAAACAGATTTTCAACAATTAATTTTAGCTGAAGTATGAGTAAAACAGCAAGTAAAGTAGTGTAGGCCGCCGTTGCACGCCGCTTGTATATACCGACTACTATACAAAAACGGTCGAAACTTAGCTCGGTAAAAAAATAGTTACAACAACTGATGTGACCTGCAATTCCCTATGCGCTGTCTCGACTCTCAGAGGTGCGCTTGTTAATTAAGGTTTTCGGCGTAAACGTCCTCGACTTTACTACTGTGTTTTGTGGTTTGTCGATCAAAGCTTCAGTAATTTGATAACATCAATTGCTGTATTGATCAAGTAAGGCGATTTACTTAGTACTAGTTACGGGTTGATGTTTTAACTAGATAGATTCCAGATAAACTCTCTGTAAACGTTACACACAAGATGTTTCTTAATGCGTAAGGAGGTATAACGAGCCAAAGTAAAATAAACTTATATAGCTGCGGTAATAATCGTAAACCTAATAATAGCAAGCTGCTTCCATTTGGGTCACTTACCTATGCGAAGCCGCTTTTCCAGCTCTTGTTGCATTAAGAGCAAAATCTAAAAATACCATGAATGTAGAAAATGACTTGTTTTGTACATCATCATGCATTGAACCTCCAATATCTGTACTCGCAGAATAAAAACAATCTCAAGCTTGGTATTAAATAGTTGTGTTATGTGTAAGTTATTTTTAAAATGTCATTCTTCTTTTTAATTCACATAGTGAAGTTATTGTGTATTTTTACAAATTTCTTAGTTTTTTAAGACAGTTGATAATAACCAATATAAGCAGAACTTAAAGAAATAAGCAACGAAATATTCTCAAAACAAAAGTGGGGCTCGATTATTAAAAGGTTAAGAACCTATGATCTAGAAGCTATGCATATATAAGCCTCGGATATATTGGGGATTTAAAAATTATAAATCAGCGACCAATGTGGTATATTTTTTCAGGAGAACGAACTGACGAACTTTACATTGTTTGTTTATTCTAACAATTTTATCAATAATCTGTTTAAGCTGATACACGAAAAACTAATTTTTATCTTGGAACTTGTTACACCATACCGCGTGTAAGTTTGTCTCTGAATTATATAATGTGCGTCTTGCGCATCTGTTTCGTGGTTTTGATGATGTCAATAGTGCCGTTTACCAAGCCGGAGGGTAAGTTAAAAGTTAAGTTGTAGGCTCTTTTTTAATTGCAAAATTAACTTTTAAACAAAAAGTCACATTTTAACTTGAGTTAGTGTATAAGGCACGTTTTGTCTCGCGAGCGGGTTTGTTTTTAACCGGAGCGGAGACTGACATCGAAAACAAGTTCACTCTGTAAAATTTTATTTTAATATCAGTTAATACAGGTAAATACAAGAGCGGTTTTATAGCGTTTTCTGGTGATACATCAAGACCGAGTGAACATTTAGTGGCGTTTGACAGAGATCAACTAAACACCGCCCTTCACTTGTACCTCTACAGTAACTGCAGCGGTAAGTGTGTGTATTGGGAAAAGCATATCGACAAACTTTTTGATCAGACTTGAATAAAATTGTACGAGGCGTGTAGCGGTAAAACTTAGCTATGTCGCACGTACTAACTACATCCAGCGCATAGCGTGAACTATTTAAATATTTATTAAACATGCAAAACACTGCAATATCGTAAGGGTTGGGTGTTGGACAACGCAAAAATTACGTACAATTTTTGTTGAATTTAAAAGAAAACAATTTTTTTAATTTGTATAAACTATTTTCTTTTTTGTAACCTCTCTAAACTCGCACATTAACCTAAACTTTTATGCACTTGCACATAGCCATGACACAAAGCTAATTAGGACATGTTGCTCATAATCGTTACCATTTTGATTTTACCTTTTATTTTTTCAGTAATTTTTCTTCATAACGGAAGTGACAGTCATGTCTGGTCGCTAGGTTATTGAAATTAATGGGTAATCCAATCAGATTAAAACTTTTTTGGAATTCTAACAAACATGCTCATAGTTTGACATAGCTTTTAAATGACAAAGGATAGGATAGGTAGGATGTTTAGGTTTATCCCCTTAAATGGGAAAACCAAGGGCGTTAACACCCAAGCAATCCTCAGATCACCTGACGCCTTAATTACCGGAGCTATTGCAGATTGTCTTGTATAATTCAGACGTTCCTTCAATAAGTTAGAACCAATCTTTTTACTGGGTTAAGGCAATGTCCGTTAAGTGCCTCGCCCAAGGACATAACCGACTCGTTAACGATCAGTTTTGATTCTACGACCCTTCTGCTGCAAGGCAACGGACAATAAAATAATTTTAGCGTTTTCGTCGTTATCTCCGCATTGGAAAAGGATATTTACACCAAATTTCTAAAAAAACATGTGCAACGAAAATGAGGAAAGCATAGTTTTAATTAAAAAACCCAGTTTACCATGGAAAATCCACCCAAAAAAACATGCTTGGGCAATAGTAAATACACCATTGTTAAGCGTACGGAACAGCTAGAAATTCCAGTTTAAAATAAAAGGATAGAGAATTTGAAAGAAAAATATATACGTACGCCTCATACCTATCTTTAGTTGTTTTCCGAAAAATCCACGAAAATACAATTTGATTTAAACTAGTGACCAATCTCATTTACGCTGCATATTAAACAAAAAAAAATCAAAAATGGAGATAGTTCTTCTATAAGTGTCATTTTATACGGGTTGAATATGCAATAGAAATAGTTTGGTGAAGGAGAATTACCATACAGACCAAAGAATATATAAGCATCACAGCCATTTCGAATTTTTACGACGATTATTCTTTAACAGCTAATATTTAAAGACTAGATTACTTCAAAATGATAAAGAAATGCGTAGATGAATAAATTAAACTAGTAAAAAACAACAACCACGTCTCGCACCCTTTTTTCTTGGCATTTTAGAAACTCGGCGCCAAGACCCACGTGTATAAAACAGCTAAAGACTTCAAAAAAACACAAATTAATAGTTAATTTCAATGCCAAGGAAAAAGATTTGGATAACCCCTTCCCACCACAAACATTTCCGTTAAATTTTCTAAACATTAACAGCTCACAAAACAGTGATAAGTTTAGTTTAACGCCACATAATAACAGAAAGAAATAAAAAATTGAAACCTTTTAGTGGTGTTGACTAAATGTATTAGATATAACGTAATATAAATTTAGATGAATCACTTTTAGATAGTTTACCCCGAAAGTCCCGCAAATAATAAAAAACTATTCATTTTTTAGTTTTGTTGTCGTATATTTTTTGTATGAAAACGTGAACATTTCATTCAGAAAACATGGGTATCAAGTTAGTTTTGGAAACTTAAAAATCTTTTAGTTTCTGCTTGCAGAAACAATCGTTATACACTTTGGTTCAAATATACCAAGAATGATTTAGTAACTAAGGAAACTGATCGCTTCTGTATGCACAAAAATATATATAGCTTTACACACAACAGGGGTTTTTAAAATAGTGATGGATATTACGTCGTTGACAATTTCTGTTTTTTATCTAAATTCACAGCCGACAGTTCCTGTTTCTATTTAAACTGTCAACATGGAAAGGTCTACAACGTTTCGGGGGGATGTTGTGCTTGTACATGCAGGCGCGGGTATATCGTGGCCAGGAACAAACGATCATGTGTGAAAGGTCAATACCGAATTAATAATTTTCAATTTTCAAAATAGTTCCACCATACTTTACACACCGTGATACAATTAACCCGATTTTTGTGGACCTTTATTATGAGATAATTCATATACAAGTCTGGCCTGTTTAGTTGCAAAACCATAGATTGGAGCATTAAATAGATAAACAAAAATATTCCGAAGTTCAGACTATCACCCAAAGATTGGGATTCTATAGAAGCTGCTCAAGACTATTTTGTAATTTAGCAATGCAATTTTTCCACGCACAGGAAAGAATATTTGCATTGAATCCATTTCAATATTTCACGTTTCCAGCCACGTTCGGGGCATGGTCAAGTTGGAGTGAATGTATCAAATCGGACTGGGGAGGAGTGCAGCACAGAGGACGACTTTGTAAGACAAGGCTACGCAGGCCAGCCAACAACCGATGTATAGGTGCTGGAAGCCAATCAAGATCTTGCTCCGAAGTCCTTAGACGTAAGTTTTTAACATTGTTGGTGCCGGTTTTAAATGTTTAATTATATGATAAATTGAAAGATTTTCGCGAATTAAAAAATTTCAGGCCTGAAACGTTAAAAAACTATTTTGGCTTATTTCTTTTTGTTTTAATGTGACTTTAAGGATATATAAGGTATTATTATTTTCTTACCTTGTTTTTTTGCCGAACGAAAAGCTTGGTGAATGAGTTCGTCGTTTTTTGACGCAGGATTTGCGAAACTGATGTTTGGCTAGTTAATTAGATTCTTGGGAGAGGCGCTTGGCTAAGCATGTCCTTCTAAGTTACTCCACCTTTGAATGTAATCAGAAAGTCGCCTGACCGATTTTTTACCTGCCAAGGTTCGAATTCATGATCTTCTGCTAACTAAGACAACTTTTTGTATCGAAATCTTTATTTATTGCTAGTGTAAACCTTTCGGCCATTAACAGTAAGAACCCACAGCAAAACCATTCTTGTGGAAAATAGCATTCCCACAGATGATTTACTTATCCATGTACTGTCAGTACTGATTATCATTCTTCTATCAACATTTACAGCCTTTCGCATTCGTAAAAGCATTCGATCACTCTCCAATGAAGACTTGCATGACCTCATCCAAGGGTTTACCAAATTCAAAAACGATAATTCCCTTTTTGGCTTCATGGTAAGTTAGCGAAAGAGATTAAAGGTTCGAAACCAACTGCTAGTTTCGGAGCCTTATTCGGAGGGTAAGGCACGTAGCGAATGTTTTTTGATCCAAATAGACAATGCTGTTTAAAATTATACCAACAATACGTATAAGATACTGTACGAGATTCAGAAATACAACACTGGGCACGTTATTTCTATGGCAATATTTATTATATAACCTCATATGATTCCTCATAGAGTGCAATTAGTCTCAATATCTCCTAATTCAAAATGTTCTCAACAAAAGCGCTCTCACTTAATATCTGAGAAAAGGAAGCCTTCTAACAATTAAGGCTGAAATCTTGCAATCTGAACAAATAGCCTCTTCCCCTTCAAATAAACAATTTTGCGTAAAACTTTTTAAACTTCATGCACTGCAAATTGTGCAGTGCTTTTAAACTCTGTTTACCGCAAATCAACAAAACCGCCAAAAAATGCAGAACCTTTATTTTAAAAAGCTTTTCTTTACTATAATACAAATATACACAAGCACATGATTACCTATATACCATGACAACATAACAGATCACGCATAGAAATCAATTTAATCGGTTGCACGCCATATATAACGATATTACGTAAATGTGCGTTCACTATAACGTGGAATTATAGAAATCTACACATACTCGTCGGTGAAATATCGAAGTAATGTATTCCCTTTAAGTCGGTGGTAGTAAGTTCGGTCTATTAGTGCAATGAAGAAAGGTAACTAGACTTGAACTAATTACCTCTTTACTTTCAGAGCTTGGTCAAGTGGCACGGGTGGCCGCACAGGTGTCCATGGTACAGCCATGGTATCGAAGACCACGAGAACGGACACTGCAGTTGGCACTATCATCCTATGTTTCTGCCATGGCACCGGCTAATGGTGGTGCAACTGGAAATGGGTTCGTATGTCGCAAAAATGTGTCAGTGGGTAAACATGTCAAATGCAGATAACATAACTGTGGACATACAATACAACCTTTTGTTTTACTATAAGATTCGATAATATTTCTAACAGCACAACAGGTCTGTGTTTAAACAGCAATTTGTGATTAAACCCGTTTAGGCTAGAAAACAATTGTAATGACCGCGTATCATGGTAAAACGGCAGGTTATTGCTTCACTTCCCCATAGATCGGTCTTACCCAGTTGATGTTGCAATGTTCCAATCATTTTCCCCATGATTACCATGAAGTAATTTGGTTTAATATATCCCATTTCTGTTTAAACACTTTACTTCTAGGCATATCTCGCCATATGAAAAATAAGACGCTTGGCATACCATACTGGGATTGGTTGGATCCTACGTACAGAGATATTCCTGAACTAGTAAAGAACCCGACCATTTTTGATCCAATATTGAAGAAATATGTTCCTAATCCATTCTTCAGGACTTACATACCAAGTCATGCCCCTGTAGATAATAAAACATTGTGAGTTTAAACTATTCGTATGGTTAACGTTATCACTCTATTCAAACATAACAGTGCCAACACCCTAACTTTTTTTGCAAAGGGTAATAACTCCGGCCGTGCTATATTTATACACAAATGCTTATTTGTCTTAATTTCTTGTGCACTGAGTATGCAAACCAACTTAAATTGAGTGTTGCTACCTTGTGAGTGGGCTAATGGGTCGGTCGATCTTCGAAATGATGCAGATTCGACACTAGGTACTCCGTTGTGTACTTAAAAAGGTCACTTAGCGGACATCGCCTAAATCCAGTTAATCAATGGATTGTAACAAAATTGTTGAAACAACTTAATCATAAACAATACTCTGCAATGACTTAGCAAGTACGACGGTGGGTGCGAGCACGTATGACAATTCCCTTTGCATTTTTTATTCTATTTTTCTTAAACATAAATATTAATATCGTACCTTACGCAGATATAATTACCGTGCTGTGGAACTAAATGGCTACAGACAGCATGTACTGATGACCAAGAATGTTATTCAAGCCTTGATTATGCCGACATTTGAGAAGTTCGACAAAACTGAAGTTAAGTCCCATGACCAGGTCAGCGGTTTCACTAGTTATTTTTTCTTCGGGATTTAATTACAGATTTTTTAATCAACCTAGTGCATAAGATATACATAACGTAATATGGATTTTAAGCTAGACTAAATAAAATGTATGATCTTTAAAGTGTTTATTGGATATTTAAATCTTATTATATTTGTACAAGGTGTTTAGGACCTAGTTTCGTTCATTTTGTTTTGCTCCTTTTTACATTTAAGTAAAATGCCACAATTCTTTGAAGTTAAGTAGTCAGAATAAAACGGCAAAACTATAGCAGTTGGAACAGGTCAGTAAATACCCACAGTTCAAGTGAAAAAATGACATTGCCGTTAAACATCACATTATTCACACAAAAAAGTTGGGGCAGAAAACTTTAAATCAAAACTAGAAAGGTTTAACCACGTGTGAGCCAGCACTATTTTTTAAACCCCTGTTGAGTGTACACTATATTTTTCTTCATGCAAAAACGATCGGGTTCACTGACTACCTCATCCCCCTTGGTGTATCTTATACAAGGTGTGCAACGAGTTAGTTATCTAAACTTGATATCTATATTTTTCAAATGAACCTAACAGGTGACATGGTTACTTATCACCACATGGTATATCATATTCAAATAGTGCAACTTTTGTTTTTGAAAGCAGAAGCTAATGGGTTCTAGAGTTACCAATCTAAAGTTAATATCTATGTTTATTTAATATAATATAAACTTATAACTTTAATATTTTAATGAATTTCCGGTGGAATCATGTGATTTGTAGGGCCCGTTTGTTCACTTTTCAGTTTACTTTATTCACCTGCAACTTACAATACAAAGTGAACAATCCTTAATAGTTACGAAATGTCGACTGTTATAAACTAATTAGTGCCAAACATTGGCAGTGATGCTTATATTCTTTGGTGTCTCGGGAATTTCCCAGGCGCAATATACCTAGAATTTGCCACTGTAGATCCAAAACCATATTAGTTAATACCACCAGAATATTTATCTTCATTGCACTTTTTCTGTCTTATTATATAAAGCTGAAATATAAGTGATGACTAGTTTCGAGGGAATTTAATAAATGGGGATTTCCCGAAAAAAGGTAAAGATTGGATTGGGGCATTGGCATCTTTTTCATTCGTATTTAAATTATATATCTATTTATCTAAGTTTTGCGCATTCATTCCATATATGCGCGTAATAACATTGTTTTTATTATTGATTAGGAATAATTATTTTGGTAGGTTTCCCGGGGTACTCTGGGTAATTTAAATAGCGAGAATTTTCAAAGTCGAGGCAAACTGTGCGCATGCCAAATAAGAATCCTTAAAGTTTTAACCTAATTTAATAACGCATTCTACCAAGTGACCCGGCGATCGAAAATGCATGTCATAAGCGTTACGTAAGAAAGGAAAAATTAAAATGTGTTCCCTTTGAAATCAAGCGGAACCTACAATCAGCTAAATATATCTCGCTAGGCACGTCCAGAATTGGATCATTGTGTAAATGATCATTTACTGTACCAAAGCAATGTAAACATGTTCGGTATAAACACATTAATCTGATTTAAAAGATGATGGTTAGGATAGGATATTCATGTTTATCCCCGTGAATGGGACAAACAAGGGGGTTATCACACAGCCAATCGTCACATCACCTCGCGCCCATCGTCGGGTTACCGGAGCTACTGTTTTGTATGTATATGATAGACACGTTCCTTCAATTTGGTAGAACACATTAATCCGATGGGTTCAGGCAATGTCCGTAAAGTGCCTTGCCCAAGGATACTTAACCGACTAACTAGCGACCAGTTTCGCACTTAACCGCTAGACCAACCGGCCGGACGATGACGTGCTCGCTACGTTTAGTGTTAAACTAGAAAAACAGGAGTGTCTTTTCATGCTGCTGATGTTTTCTAATTGTAATAAAATTATAAACCCATTCGTTTTAACAGTTAAATCGATTATATATAAGGTTAAATTACGCTGACATAACAATCATTTGAATTAGATACACAACTGCATGTGTGTTGCGACAAAAGAGTCAAAAGTAACAAAGGAAGACTGCTTGTACAGCATGGTAGAAACCGCTTTCTCTGCCTTCGACCCAACGTTCTTTCTGCACCACAGCCAGGTTGACCGGATACTTGCGCTGTACCGACATACAAGGGAGTTGCTGGGTCAACAAGATTGGACAAAAGAAAGCTTCCTACAGGGCTACGAGGTTTGGTCGTTATGCAAATTAAAGATGTGAAGTTATCACTTGTTTGTGGTGACTTGTCTTGCCACTGATATAGTTACGCCTTGCCGCCCGTCGTAATGTTGTATGGCTCAAAATTAGCCGATATTTGCTTGATTTAGTCTACTGGATTAATGGACTAAACAAAGACGGTACCAATGTGTAAACCATGCACAACACAGTGTAACAACAATGCTATCTTTATGTTTGCGGACACAAAGTGTTCTGACGATCATCAGTTTTACATTGCCTTTTAATTCCCCGCGTGGACAATGAGTCTAACATTGTTTTATGGCTTTAATTTTCAAATCCTTAAATACAATAGCTTGTACAATTTGACTGCGGATATGAAGTAGGGTTACATATTTTATTTCGCCGAATGGAAAAACGAGGACGAGGATTCTATTTGAATAAGGCAAGAAATTTTTTTTCTTGCTTTATTCATTAGGTGAACGGTGCATAAATTCACTCTGCCCTGTGGTTCACGTTGACTCTCGGTAAGGTGCAAACTTGAAGGGCTAGGTCTGAGCTGCGGAATCGCATCACCCTGTGGTAATGCGGTTAACCAGCGCTGCCTCCAGCTAACCACTGGAGGGCGTGAATTTAGGTGTCGGGATTCCTTAAGCAATAGAACCCCTCCCTACGTGGCTTGCACGCTGTGGAGAGATGCCTGCGAAGGGCGTCTTTTCCAGCACCCACATCCTAGGGATACCCAGCCCCCTCCCTACGTGGCTTGCACGCTGTGGAGAGATGCCTGCGAAAGGTGTCTCTTACAGCAACCACATACTAGGGAAACCTCCCCCAGTGGATTAATTTCCACATTGCACGAGGGGATCGGCCTAAGGCCACCAACTCGCACTAAGTGCACAATTTTGCTTTTTCCTTGCTTTATTCATTAGGTGAACGGTGCTTAAATTCACTCTGCCCTAGGGTTCACGTTACTTCGGTAAGGTGCAACTCGAAAAGCTAGGTCTGAGCTGCGGAATCGCATCACCCTGTGGTAATGCGGTTAACCAGCGCTGCCTCCAGTCTAACCACTGGAGGGCGTGAATTTAGGTGTCGGGATACCTTAAGCAATAGAACCCCTCCCTACGTGGCTTGCACGCTGTGGAGAGATGCCAGCGAAGGGCGTCTTTTCCAGCACCCACATCCTAGGGATACCCAGCCCCCCTCCCTACGTGGCTTGCACGCTGTGGAGAGATGCCTGCGAAAGGTGTCTCTTACAGCAACCACATACTAGGGAAACCTTCCCCAGTGGATTAATTTCCACATTGCACGAGGGGATCGGCCTAAGGCCACCAACTCGCACTAAGTGCACAATTTTGCTTTTTTTTTTGGCTAACCACCAAAAAAAAAAAAATTATTCACACGGTAATCTTCAGTTTTAATTAGCGCCGACCTTTGGGTTACTGCAGCAATTGCAGCGTGTTTTACATATTTGATGCATTCAGCTTTAGTAAAACCCATTAAAATCCACGGGGTTTAAGAGATGTCCGCGTGTATTTTTGTGAAAATATCGTTTAAGGGTGCTAACAAAAGGTTGCTGACCTCTGACTTATCACATCGACCTAACATCTCATTCGCTAACAATTTTACTTAAGTAATTTATGAATTCTTTATCATTTACACGAGCAATCGCAAGATTACCATGCGCCGATCGTTGGGTTACTTGAGCACGTGTAGCGATTTTAAATATTTTAGGTATTTAGCTTAAGTAAAACTTATTAATACAGAAAAATAACACAGATTAACTTGAACATCACTGTCTAAACATTTTACTAATTCATGATTTCTTTATTAGGATGACGTAACGTATAACTTCACAAAACGTCCTGATATATATGGATCCTTTGATTGGCCGATGTCACCCTTTTGTAACGCCTCAATGAACCCGAGTTATGTCACTTTAAACAAGGATTCATGGACGATCCGTAACTCATACTACTATCAAGAATTGTTTGGATATAAATACGACTCATTTGACCTTGGAGGAAAATCTTGGTTGCCCTTGCTTGAAGATATTAAGAAAAGTTACAAAAGTCTAAATTACGGCCACGAGACGCCGTTTGTGTCGGCTGTAGCGCCTGAACTTGGCGTTATATATAAAACAATAGACAGCTTTCTTGGTGGACGATGTACAGCTTAATGTAATCCAACCAAGTTTAAAGTGTATAAGCATGTTATGGAGAAATAATTCACCATTTCTCCTTTGCACAATCCCGACCGTTAACATAAATTATTCAAAGGGTTTAGTTTATTTTCCCCGGTATTAATTATTGGCAAATGAAACAAAAACACGGCACAGCAACACGGAAAGCGGGCTTTGTGGGGCTGTGGCGGTATGCAAACATTGATTTATTGTGCAATTAGATATAAAGTTTCCTCGGTACGATATGTATGTAACGTATGTTATATTTTCACCACGTATACGCTTATATCGCGCGTCTACGTCTGTAAAAGCGGCGGCGACCCAATCCTGCCTCGGTTGACCCGCTCAGCATGAGGAGCCCGATGGACAACCAGAAGTACGAGAAGGGACTTGTTCATCTGTGACGAAATTAACTTTAAACACGGCTAAAAGACGATTTAATAGATATTCAAGATTTAACGACTTACCATTGTATTTAACATTTTCTTTGGGATTTATATTGGGATTTTTGAGTAATACTCCATTTTTGCTATAGGTCAGTTTGCATTGGAGAGATAAGGAAAATATTTGATTAAACGCTTACCTAAACCCGCGATCAGTATGCTTTAAATATCCAGAGGAAAAATATAATATATATATTTGGTAATTTCACTCATGAATTTTGATGTACGATCGAATTTTATGGTATTTTAAGCTTTTCTATTGTTGTTGTTATGTTTCTTTGCTCAACCTATTTCATGCTACATAACACTCCTACGAGAACTCGAATACATCAATGCTGTTAGTAGATATCAGGGAAAAAGCTAGGACAAAGCTATCAGATCTGCGCCACCAATTAATTCAAATTTTGATAATTAGGCTAGACACTATGATCCCGAGAAAATACAAGGCTTAAAAAAATAATTATCATTTCACTAGTCTGGGGAATTCTCCCATTTAAACGTTTTAATTCAATTCAATTTATTTAATTTATGCTGACATCACATTTTTTTTAAACGACATCAGTATATATAATAATGAATAGTAATGTACAGTAAAGGATGCAACGAAAGACCAAAAAGTCAACGAGTTAGCTGCACCCTTTGTGTTTATTTAGATAAAATAAAATAAAATAAATATAAAAAATAACGAAATACAATGCTGCACAGGCCAAAATCTTTAATAAACGTATCATTTTATGGTAATTTGCAGTAAACAAGTTATAGTGAAACAAAATATAAAGTTATAAACAGGTTGATGAACAGATAGTATAACAATTGAGACTATTGCATTTTCCGTAATTAATACATTTGAATTAAATATTGCTTAAAGCGAAGTTTAAACAAGTTAAATGACATGCACTTGTAGTCATCACAAGTTAAATGACATGCACTTGTAGGTATTTCACCCCACACACATGGTCCAAGATATTGTAGCATACTTTTTCCATAATTGGTTCGCACTCTTCGGTGATAAAATGTACCAATATCCTTTTGTCTAGTGGCATGTTAATGCATGGCATCAAGTGGCGTCAAAAATGATTGAAATAACTTGGTAAAGTTTTATTTCAAGTTTTGACATATAGATCTCATAGCTACCATATATCTGAATAGCTACCCTATATTCTATTGCGATTTGATATCGGCTCCCCAATGAT
>CH001435.1:2522-21372 GCA_000149265.1 Ciona savignyi | reverse complement strand
TGACTAATCCCTGGCTTCTGATTGGTTTATTTAATCATGTGACTAATCCCTGGCTTCTGATTGGTTTATTTAATCATGTGACTAATCCCTGGCTTCTTATTGGTTTGTTTAATCGTGTGACTAATCCCTGGCTTCTGATTGGTTTATTTAATCATGTGACTAATCCCTGGCTTCTGATTGGTTTGTTTAATCATGTGACTAATCCCTGGCTTCTGATTGGTTTATTTAATCGTGTGACTAATCCCTGGCTTCTGATTGGTTTATTTAATCATGTGACTAATCCCTGGCTTCTGATTGGTTTGTTTAATCGTGTGACTAATCCCTGGCTTCTGATTGGTTTATTTAATCATGTGACTAATCCCTGGCTTCTGATTGGTTTATTTAATCATGTGACTAATCCCTGGCTTCTGATTGGTTTATTTAATCATGTGACTAATTCCTGGCTTCTGATTGGTTTGTTTAATCGTGTGACTAATCCCTGGCTTCTGATTGGTTTATTTAATTATGTGACTAATCCCTGGCTTCTGATTGGTTTGTTTAATCGTGTGACTAATCCCTGGCTTCTGATTGGTTTATTTAATCCTGTGACTAATCCCTTGCTTCTGATTGGTTTATTTAATCATGTGACTAATCCCTGGCTTCTGATTGGTTTATTTAATCATGTGACTAATCCCTGGCTTCTGATTGGTTTATTTAATCATGTGACTAATCCCTGGCTTCTGATTGGTTTATTTAATCATGTGACTAATCCCTGGCTTCTGATTGGTTTGTTTAATCGTGTGACTTATCCCTGGCTTCTGATTGGTTTATTTAATCCTGTGACTAATCCCTGGCTCCTGATTGGTTTATTTAATCATGTGACTAATCCCTGGCTTCTGCATTGGTTTATTTAATCATGTGACTAATCCCTCGGCTTCTGATTGGTTTATTTAATCATGTGACTAATCCCTGGCTTCTGATTGGTTTATTTAATCCTGTGACTAATCCCTGGCTTCTGATTGGTTTATTTAATCATGTGACTAATCCCTGGCTTCTGATTGGTTTATTTAATCATGTGACTAATCCCTGGCTTCTGATTGGTTTATTTAATCACGTGACTAATCCCTGGCTTCTGATTGGTTTATTTAATCATGTGACTAATCCCTGGCTTCTGATTGGTTCCCACAGGTTCCAATCCAAACCTCGTTAGAGCGACCACAAGTGGAGACGGAATCGAAGCCTCGGAAGAAATACACGAAGGAGGCGTGGCCTGGCAAGCGCCCCGCCCCCTCCCTGCTTGTATGACGTCATATTGATATATCGTTTTATTATGACATCACAATACGATGGAAGAGTTGAGGATTCTGCTGAACTTTTCGCGTTTTCTCCGGAGTGGTAACAATGGCTTGTATGACATCATAGTCGTCGTGGCCATTGTCTCCTTTGTTTGTACGTGACAACCTGCACATTGTGATGTCATAATCACATAATATTGTGTGACATCACAATACCTTGTGGATTACTCCAGTTATGATTGGTCGAAAGCGGGAAAAATTTCCGTTTCCGTGGATTCATCTTCCACGCTTGTGACGTCATAAAGTTTACTTCTTTATCCTGTGACATCATAATTAGTGACGATATAATGATTTCACGCATTATGACGCACCTGGCACGCGGGGAGCAGGATTGTGACGTCAGCATTTGATGTTTCTATGGAATATTGTGACGTAAAATAAAGTACAAATTGCGCCAACTAGTGGGTACCATGGGGGAGGATGTGGGCGGCGGGTTTCGGGGAAGTTCGGAATCGTTCGGACATTTTCGGAAGGAACTCGGGGATTTTGAATGCGGATCCGCTGGTTGATATCGGGGTGGGTTGGTACCGCGCGTTGCACTTTATGATGTCATATTTCGATGGATTCTTTCCCGAAGTCGTCGTTGTTACGTCACACACAGGTTCGTTGTAGATTCGAAGCAAATGGAACGCCTTGGTGACAATGGTTGCATTATGACGTCATTATATGAATAAAGCTACCTTGTTTGATTGTGGATTGTGACGTCGACCTGATGACGTAGGTCGCGTCTTTCTTCGAGATTTCGCTTTGAGAATGAATTGTGACATGTAGTTGCTACGCAACGCACATGACGTCACTTCCGAAAGGCTGTGAAATTAGAATCAGTGACGTCATAAAGAATGACAATGTCATTGTAACAAGGTTAATAGACCGATACCGCGTGCACACAGTCGGGTTCCAGTTTGGGTTCAAGCGATAACAGTTTCGCGCCACCAATCTACTGGGTGATTCCCACTACACGAAGTTGATATGAGGTCGGGTAATATGGGGGAGATACAGAGGAATCCATGAAGCCATGTTAGTTTGGACCATAACCCGGGGGTTAAAGGGACTCGGTGTTATAAATCAATTGTGCGATCTGCTCTCAATTGTGTGCATAGATTGCAAGGCTTAAGGTTAAACTTTTGACAAGGGAAACCCCCCAACGTGCGAAGATTTGTATATCGAAATTTGTTGAACAACATTTAAAACCCCTGGATAAATTTTCCATCCTATCACCTCGTGATAGCGAAGTACCGACATGTTCTGTCGATGCAAATAGATAACAACCCAGTCACTCTCCGGCAATAAACATGACTGTGTATTCATATTCTTATCAAGTTAAAATCGTTAAAACAGAAATTCTAATCGCGGTTTAATTTCTTGTGATTTTCGCTTCATGAGGTTTAGATCCACTTTTTCAAATTGTGGAAAAACATTTTTTCTGAATTTAAGTGGCCACCCTAGGTATGACGTCACTTTGCATGGTTTCACCAATTGAATTGTCCGTTCGTATTTCTGAGTTTTGTTTATTTCACTTGGGTTGATCCAATAACAATTAAGTTATAAAAACCAAGCGGGTTAACACAAGGGCAATCGTCAGATCACCTCGCGCCCACCGTCTGGTTACCGGAGCTATTGCAGTGGGTTGTGTCTGATTAAGGTGTTGTAACAAGGAAAATACATAAAGATCGTGGCGGTAGGGTTAGGATTGTAATTGTTCTATTATTAAGTTTCCCTCCTTTGTTTTAGTGTTGTCTGTTGTTGCAACTAACACAAACAGTCAGCGGCTGGTTTCGATCAAACCACCTTTCTATTGATGAACCAGGTAGTATATGAAGCCAGATACATTAGCATGCAATGTTATAGATAACGTGCAACCAATTAAATCGTAAGGCGTGGCCAGATCTGACGTAGGCTCTCCGCAACCAAGCTTCAATTTCAAATTGTGAAAAATCTAAAACTTCCTCTGTCAGAACTTTGAGTGACAGTCGTTTTTGTGAGGCCAGTTTGCATTGGAGAGATAGGAAGAATAATTAGTCGAAAGCCTCTTTAGTCCGGCCCGTTGGTCTAACGGTTAAGTGCCTCGCCTTTCAATCGAAAGGTTGCAGGTGCGAAACTGGTCGCTAGCTAGTCGGTTGTGTCCTTGGGCAAGGCACTTAACGGACATTGCCTGAACCCAGCGGATAAATGGGTTCTACCAAATTAAAGGAACGTGTGAATCATACACAACACACTGCAATAGCTCCGCTAACCCGACGATGGGCGCGAGGTGATCTGACGATTGCCCGTGTGTTAACCCCCTTGGTTTTCCCATTCACGGGGATAAAGATGAATATCCTATCCTCTTAAAATAAACGTCGTTTCTATTTAAATTTACCTTCCTTCGCCGGGGAACGGATACACGGAAGGTCTTTCCTTCCTTCTCACAATATTCCGAACAGCTGGATTGTTTCCAACACTTCCCGGGAATTTATTGAAATCTATTTCCTTTGGCATTTTAAACGAAATAGAATTTTAAATTGCGGAAATTTGCATATTTCAATCATTTTGTCCCCGAAAAATTAGTGAAGTGACGTAACAATTCAACACGTCAGCTGATTAAACATAGAAATCGTAAAGTAATATATGAGATATTTATGTTGGGCGAAAGTTTCTTGTTTATTAAACGACAAAACATGTTTTCATGAAATTCGTCTCAAATTCTTGGAGATTTTAAAGTTGAAACTTTTGTTGTTGAAGGAAAATAAACATGGCAAGCCCGAGAACTCGTCGCGTGCTGAAAGAACTCAAAGTGCAGAATGGAAATAAGGTAGGACGGTGGGTTGGTACAATCATTGGGCAACACTAAAAGGAGGGAAAGAGGGAAACTGCTCACTAAATTTACGGAAACTAATTTAAACCCTCCCCTGAACATTAATATCGACCCCAGAACTAACTCTAACTCCAACCCCATGTTTAAAACGAACTCTAATGTCATAATCTTTATATTAATGTGCGGTTTCCCTTCTTCCTGCTTTCCCTACTTTTAATTTCCTCCTGAATTATTGGGGAAACAATAAGATACCATGAGGATGTACAGAATCCTCCGTACATCATTAGTACTTAGCTGATATGAACGTATTAATCCCAACCTATCACCGGTACCTCTAAATACTACAGGACCGCTTGGACCGCTTGGATCGCATGGATCGCTTGGAGCGCTTACTATACTTCGTAATTACAAAAGCTATGAAATTAATGTTAGGGTTGGGGTTAAAGTTAGTTCTGGAGTTGAGATGAGTGTTTGGGACAGGGTTAGAATTACTTTTCATAGCAATCTAAGTGATCCAAGCGATCCAAGCGGTCCTGTAGTATTTAGAGGCACCCACCTATCACCGCCATGTTGAAATGTACAACTTATTGTACGCATGGACACCAGATGTAATGGATCTGGTTCAATGTTTTTTTTTAACATGGTTAACTAGAACATAGAAATAATATCCTCAACCTCATGATGCACCTAGTGGTCGATCGTCCAACTCCAAAACATTTAGTTGCTTTGTATGTTGTGGTGTGTGGAGTAATATATGAATCGGTTGGAAATATATATTTAGGATGGTTGAATATGGTTTACCCCCAGCCCTCGTATTACTTGTTTCCCTCTCTTATGAGTTCATAATGACATGACGTGGTTGGACGACTCCAATGGGAGCTGGTACTTTCGGACGAAGAAATTTCCTATTTTGGGTTCGATGGGACTAAAACTAAATAAACTTGTTGATATACTCACCGTGCTCCAATAAGTTAGGCTTCCTATGTTATTTCTATACTTACCCCACGCTGCCATGTTATGCCCACCCAGCAGAGTATTATAACCCCCCCCCCCCCTCACAGTCATGCTTCGAGTGCGGGGCGCTCAACCCCCAGTGGGTGTCGGTGACGTATGGCATCTGGATCTGCTTGGAATGTTCGGGGAAGCACCGGGGGCTCGGGGTCCATCTGAGCTTCGTGCGATCAACCACGATGGACAAGTGGAAGGAAGCCGAGCTCGAGAAAATGAAGGTTTCGACATTTTGTGTGTTTATGTTCGGTGCGCACGGTCGTTCATTTCTTCCTATTTTCTGTTGTTTAGTTTATTAATAGCTCAATTCCAAAATATTATAATGGGGTTCAATCAATCGCTGCCTGGTGGATTGTGTCCTTGTGCACTTAGCGGTACCCGGTTGAATGTTGTGTCAATCATATATTGCTTCTATTTCTAAGTTTTGTTTATGGGGATTCCCCAACATTCCAGGTGGGAGGGAACGACTTGTGCCGGGAATTCTTCGAGTCTCACGACGACTTCAGGGAGGAATGGAGTTTGCAGGAGAAGTACGACAGCAAGTCGGCTGCGTTGCTTCGTGATAAGGTGGGTGATGGGGGGGTGGGGGCAGGTTGGGGGGTAATTATCGGGGGGGGCTTGTCAACCTTTTTGATATCGTTTCAATGTTTACTTAAAAGCTTGCACACCCAGGTCTTCACAACACAATGCAGTGAAATTGCATGTTGTGGGAGAAATAAATCACTGTGACTATTATGACATCACAGATAACAACAGAAGCCGGGGGCAACGAATGGGAGGAGGCCACGTCATCAGCGCAGAAATATATTCCAACCAATCAGAGGAAAGCAAACAATTTATCCACCAATCATAAGTAAGCAAAGTTGTTGTTGTCTGAATCAGCGTGAAGATTCGCCCGAAACATCCGAAGACGACATTTTAAACCGAGATATTTTCCAGAAACACATCCAGCACTTCAGCGCCTACTAGTGGTAAAAACAGCAACGATTTTGCCGATTTCGAATCGTGGTTGGATACTGATGATGACCCGTATCAACAATCAGGTTTGTGATGTCATAATCGATGATGCATGTCGTGATTGTTCAATTCGCAGCTCAGAGCGAGCGATACCTGGGCATCGGGAACGAACCAATCAGAAGCGAGGAAAGTAGCGACTTCCTGACCGGCGCGATGTCGTCTCTCACCACTGGGTGGCAGGTTGCGTCGAAGTGGACGACGTCAGCGGCTTCTGCTGCGAAGGAGAACGTGGGTGGTTCCCCTTGTTTCACCCCGTGTTATATATGATCTCTATGCAGGCTGCGAAGCTCGGCAGTCACGCTTCGACGCTCGCCACCGACATTGGGGCAAAGGTCAACGACAAGGTTGTCAAGCCGACTCAGCAGAAAATCCATGAAGGTCGAGTCGTTGATGACATCACAAGCAGTGTGACGTCATGGGCGGGAAAGGTTTGTGATGTCATAGTCAATAGCTGATGACGTTGTAATTCTTATCGTTCCAGTTGAGCAGTTACGGCAAATCAGGGATTTCAAGTCTGAGCAACATAATGCAGAACAAAGGGTGAGTTTGGGGTCACTCGGGGTCACCTGGGGTCACTTGGGGTCACTCGGGGTCACTTGGGGTCACTTGGGGTCAAGGTCGGTTTAACAAACGTCACTTCCTGCAGACCTGATACCGAGGAGGAAGTAAACAAGGAATTCTGGGATACTTTCGGGGCTTCCCCCTCCACCACCGCCCCTGCTACTGAGTTTGATGACGTCATCACTGCGTCATCAGCTGCCCCTGTGAAGAAAAGTGATGACGTCGACCTCGAGGCATGGTTGAATGAAGATACTCCCGCGGCTGCCACGTCATCAACTACGTCACAGAAGGATTCCTGGGGGGGTTGGGAGGAGGTCGGATGGGATAATGTTGATGTCACAAAGACGAACAATGAAGTCAGTGTGATGTCATCAAAGAACGATTAATATCGTGACGTATATTAATTGCGGTGTCTATTTGTTGTTACGTCATAGTTGCTATTGTAAATGTGCGCTGTTGAGCGCGCGACGCGGCTTTTCCAGATTGTTTACGAAGTCCATTACGTGGCGCTGTGAAGCGAGTGGCGCGGTTACACAGGTAGGAACGGTCGACACGAAAGTTCCATTGTCCGACCAGGAAATCCGACCCGGGATCTCCTGTTACCTTTTCATCCCAGGATTCGACGTTTCAAGCTTTTCCACAATTTCTAACTTTATAATCGTGTTGTGTCGTCATAATTTCGGTGGTTTCGTTATAATACAAGGTTTATGACGTCAGTAGTTATCGATGCGTGAGCTTGTTTAGTTGATTCAGTTGAACTTGAGATTTGAAACTTGAAGTTTAATTTCATTTCCCAGCCAAGTGTAGCAGATATTAAGGTGAAAAGTTTCCCCCAAAAATCAGCTCTTCAAGTTTTAGAAAACAGTTGTTAAAGGCAAAGTAATTATGACGTGTAAATGACGATTGTGACGTATGAAGTTTCAGAAGCGCGATTTAGTTTCAAACAAGTTCTAACATTTCACGAAAATCGAGAAGTCTTCTATTACGTAACAAACTTTTATAAGGGGAATTCCCTTTGGTTCTAATAAACTGTCAAAATGGCTACAAGTGCCATTATGACGCAATACAGCCCGGGTGATGACGTAACAGACCGCGAACAATCATCACCACGAGGTGATTGTGACGTCAGAAGAACAACGACAGGTAATCTGTGACGACATAATGGTCTTCCTTCTATAAATTGCATACTGTAATGAAGGTTATGATGTCATACCTACGTCATCACCACGTGGTACAACGTCACCGGTTGTGATGGCAACACTCGATGGAAGCACTGGTGCGTATCGGAGCTGTCAAAATGTTTCCTCAGGATTTCCCGTTATTTCCCGCGTCTCGCTAACAATGCCCATTATTCGCTCACAGGTGCCAACACCACCAAGCTTATCCAACAGATGCGTGACGTCACACCTCTTATTATGACGTCCGATATTAGTGAGCAAACGTCATCAAAGTTCAGTAACGAAGGTAAGATTGTGAAGTCAGAATTATGACTATTGTTAGTTTAGACACGGTTTCACTCACATTGTGACGTCATCAGGAACAGCGTTCAACGCGATGCAGCCGCAGATCATGTGAGTTCGACGATTCTATTCAGTTAACCATTATTAACTATTGTGATGTCATAAACCCAGGATTCCAGAGACAGCGGGTTTCGCGCCACCTAGCGCCATCCCTGTGGATTATCACGTGACGTCACAGACAGATCAGGTATGACGTCATAATCATAGTTGTATTTGGAAGAATATAAAAGTTAACGATTGTTACGTCATCAAGGAATCTCCGTCACAATCGCAGATTGATTACGCAACAATGCAAAGTCAATTTCATTATTTTCCATCACAATCAGGTTTGTGACGTAATTAAAATAATTTTAATATCGTTTATGACGTAATAACTACTAGGCAACCGAGCGATCAAGCTAGAGGGCGCTCAAGCGACCTACGTCACACCCGGTTTCCCTGCACATGCGCAGTACGCTCTTCAAGGTGACTTTTTATTGTGACGTAATAATTCTAACAAATGTTATTTGTGACGTCGCCAACAAAAACAAACGAAATCTTTTTTCGCGCCGCAAGCGAATTTCTTTTTTCCCCAAAAAATCGGATCGAATTCGCGCTCGGGGCGACTGCAGTTCGAGAACTTGTAGAATCGCTATTATTGCGTCACAATGGCAGCCTACCCGACTATGTGGCAACAATATGTTTATGGTGAGTTGTGTTAGAATAATCTACTTTATGACGTCATAATGTTGTAGTATAGAACTAGACACCGATGTTTCGAATAATTAAATGCAAATTAATATGGAAAATGAATTAGGAAGGAAGCGAAAGAGCCAGAAATAAATCGGGAATTATTCCAGCTTCGAGATATTTCGATTGTTTAATAATTGAAGAGAATTCCAAAGAATTTCGACTTTCGAACCCAGTTATTTAGTTCGAATATTTAGTTTTTGTTGATTTTAATATTTTCGTCCGAAATTATTTTCTTTTTTTCCAATTTCGTCAAAATTTGTTCAAAATATTGAAGTTTTGTCCGCTGTGAGGCGCAATGTTCGAAATATCGCGTATAAATTATGACATCACAAAGTGCTTGCGCCATTTTGTTTCCGACCTCATTTCTAGATTGATGACGTCGTTTATCATTGTGACGTGTCAATAGCCATTGTCTAATTGGTCGTCAGTCGTCACCTGGTCACGGTTCATTTATTGCGATTGTTAAAAAGTTTTCAGTTGTTACGTCATTTGTCTTCTATTGTTAAATAGATCGTTTACTGTGACGAAACATCCGGATAATATTCGTCACCTCCGGGTTATCTGAGCTCTTTGTTTCAATTTAACTTTACTCATAGTGACGTAACAATCCGGAATGTCTCATTGTCGCGTCATAATTCGTCCATTTTCGCCAAAACGATTGTTGAGTTTCGAAGCAGAAACAATCAAAACAAACGAAATTTGATGACAAATTTCTAATTGTGACGTCATAATCTCCAAACAATCGACAGCATTCTAGAAAAGTTGTTGTGTGAGGATTATCACCTGGCCCGGTGATTATGACGTATTAACTCTAATTGTTTTGACATAATCCGCTAAATGCGACTGCAATTTCTATTGTTTAAAACAGAGTCGATTGTCAGATGCATTATGACGTGTTAATGGCTTCAATTAACATTCCTTTGTGCAGCGAAGCGTGCGATATTTCGTCAAGTTTTTATTATGACGTAACAGAAATAATTGTTATTTAACGAAGTTGGTGGTTGGGGGCTCGGGGCGACTTTCCCAGGGGGTCAGGTTCCACTCGGAGTTTTCACCCAAAACTCTGGGGTCCGGGGCCCCCACTTCACCCCCAACCCCCTAATTACTTCGCAACATTTCTTATGTGACGTCACACAAACTATTGTTTTGTAATGCAAGCACGGTTTAGACACGCGTCGCGCATTTCCAACGAAACTGAAAAATATTTCGCTCAAAAATTTGACTAATTTTTTAGGAATTTTAAAACCGGAAGTGATTGACAAGCGACGCGCGATGCGTCTTTGTGTCGTCATAAGAGGATTTACAGAAACAGAAAAAGTTACTTGTCTAGAGACATTTAAATGAAGGCGCATTATGACGAAATAATGGCTTCTTGAAATCGCGGCGACACCTTTCCGTTCCGCTTGGTCAGTCACGCGTGAAACGAACCCCGTAGAGAATTCGCGGAGAGCATTGTTACCTCACAGTGCTTAACAATTGGCGTCGTAGACAGCGCAGATAGAATCGCGAATATTGTTTCAAGTGGATGAGTTGATTAGTTGTGTTGATTAGTTGAGTTGATTACACAAGTTGAATATCGAGTTGATTATTAATTGATCCCGTGTTGATAATGCACGTCGCGTGACATGGGAACTCTTGCTAACTTTTTCCCGGGTTTCGGTGAGCATTGTTAGTAACTATGGGCATTGTTGTTGATTGTGACGTCACAATTGCAGGAGCAGGCGGTGGCTATGGTTACGGAGGTCATGCTTCGTTGAGCTCTGGACATAATATGAATACGTCACCGCAGGTACGTTATACGTCATCAGTTGCGTAATAATTCATCTTCTATGACGTTTTCACATCAAAGGACGGATACGGCGGTGCTGGTTATGCGCACTACTATACTGCGCAGAGCGGTTACTACGGCAACAACAGCGTTATTACGTCACCGGTGACGTACCAACTGCAGGAACCACCCCCAGGTGAGATAGGATGACGTGTAAATAGATCCTCAACCAAGATATTCCTCCGCAGAGCACAATATCGAGCAGATCAAATACACGGTGGACGACCTTGACCGAAGGAAGGGAGGGAAGTCCAAGACACGGAACAGCCGGAAGAATCCCTCCCCGGGCCCCGATGCACAATTGGAGGTGGGAATCGTCATTATTACGTCATAATATGCTTTGATGTGTTATTGTTTAAAACCGCAGGTCACAATAGCGATTTTGATCGATAGCAATATCATAAAAATCGAGTTATGACGTCATAATGTTGTTTCAGAGAGTCTTTGTTTGGGATCTCGACGAAACAATCATCATTTTCCACTCATTGTTGACGTCATCATTCGCGCAGCGCTACGGGAAGGTATTGAAGCGTAACCACTTAAGAATCATTCATGCGTGACCACGGTTGCAATTTCCCATGAAATGCTCGTCACGTGACCGAAATGTCTGAAGCTTCCAAATCACAATCTTGTATTGTGACGTAACACAGGCATTGATTTCGAACAATGTGTTTCATCATAATGGGGGAGTCTGCATTTCACCCGTGCCAACTTCGCGTATAACCCCCCACTCACCCCCCACATACCCCCTATTCACCCCTCTCACCCCCCACTTCCCCCCACGTAACTACTTTCTTCACCACCCCCCCCCCCCTTTACATACATATGTTGTGGCCGGTTAGCATGGTAGGTTGTGTTGACGTTTCAATCGAAAGCGCTGTGCAGATTTGAAACTGGTCGCTGACATGTCGGTTTTGTTCTTTGCACTTTACGGACATTGTCTGAACCCAGTGAATTAATGGATTCTACCAAATTAAAGGAACCGTGTCTATCATACACAACACACTGCAATAGCTCTGGTAACCCGACGATGGGCGCGAGGTGATCTTGCGATTGCCAGTGTGTTAACCCCATTGGTTTTCTTATTCCCCCAACCCCCCATCAACCCCCCCCCCCACATACACAGGACGCATCGAGCACATGCGCACTCGGGCTACGAATGGAGGAACTCATATTCAACCTCGCCGACAACCATTTGTTCTTCAACGACCTTGAGGTACTATTACGTCATCAATACGTCATTATTACGTCACGTCATCTACATAGAGATCTTATTTGTTATTTGTTTAGTGTTGGTGGGTTAGGGGGTTTCCCCCACTTGATAACTGGGGCGAAACCTTCGAGAACAGCGGTCGCCGCCATTTTCTTTTGTGATGCAACTTGGACGTCATAATGAGCTCCCTATTGTTGCGTCACATTAGTTACTTTCGCTAACGCCTACGTCACAGGAATGCGACCAAGTGCACATTGATGACGTATCATCGGACGACAATGGACAGGATCTATCGACGTATAACTTCGCCACCGATGGATTCCGCTCGACATCGGGGAATGTGTGCATGGCGACCGGGGTGCGAGGGGGGGTTGACTGGATGAGGAAGCTGGCGTTCAGGTGGGTCTCGCAATCTCGCAATAGGGAGTTACCCGTGGTGGGTCACGTGGTGGGGGGTTACCCCTGGTGGGTGGGTGTCGCAATAGGGGGTTACCCCTGGTAGATAGCAGAGGGTTGGTAACATTTGCTCCGTACAACGCACACTTTGTGTTAAAACTTGTGAGACAGAGGTTTCAACTGAAGTTTCCTTTCCGTGTTGTTGTTTGAACCATCAACCCGTGTTCACTTGGTTTGAAATAATTCAGGAAATAAAATATTTCTATGAATATTATCTCGAAGTTGTTCTGGGATCGGTTGTGTGTGGCACTTGTGACGTTCATATTGTGTTTGAATATCCATACCGCATTGTGGGGATTCCCCGGCACTGTGACTGGCAAAGTTGCGTTCAACCCGGCTATTTGCTGAGGTTGGTTTCGAACCCATGATCGTATTCGGTGTATATCGGTCCCGTTACCCACCCGAACCGGTCGTATATATATTTTTTTACCGGGCTTAGTTTCGAACCCATTACTGCAGTGATTCCCAACCGCGGCTTCGAGGGCCGCATGCGGCTCCCAGCTAGCCTTCTTGCAGCTCTCATTGACCTTTGAAAATCCCCTAAAAATATTAAAAAAATCTGATTCTAATAATAAAAAAATAAAATTAGTATTCTAAAATTACCCTTGCTTAGTTTGAAGGCTGGGTAAAGAGTTTTAACTTCATAGTTAAGATTAGAGGCAAGGAAAGTTGTGAACAGGCTTCTATTGTTACGTCACTGTTTTCTTAAAGCAGTGTGTTTTCATGTTTTCATGCGGCTCCATACGTATTCTAAAATTTGAAATTTGGCCCCGACACTAAAAAAGGTTGGGAACCACTGGATTACTGGCTTGCACCAGGACCGTTTTTTGTATAGAAGTCGGTATATGTATCGGTCGTGTTAACCGTTCGGCCACACGACCGTACATTTTTTTTTTTTTTTACCGAGCCAAGTTTCGAACCCATAATGGGCTCGTCACTGGGACCGTTTTTTTTGTATAAGAGTTGGTATATGTATCGGTCGCGTTGACCATTTGGCCACACTACCGTACATTCCTGGTCACATTAGACACAAGCATAGCGCCCACGTGTGGCCATGTTATGTTTTGTTTACGTCACAATAGTGTTGAAAGACCCAATCACAATTAATTCCAACTTACAGATATCTCATATTCGTAGCTATTGCAGTATGTTGTGTATGGTTGAGGCGTTGTGTTGCTCTGCCTAATAATTTGCTGGGTTCATGCAACATCTGACCTGAACCTAAACAAATATGAATCCCTTTATATTTTTAACTTCCAACACTCCAAGTGCGCAATTTTAAATGATTGTTTGCCAGGCACATGATTGGAATCCAAAATGGCGGAACAATACCATTGTTAGCGAACAATCGGTTATTGCCTTGGTAGTTACCACGTCGTGTCATTCACACACACCCCCATAATAACCCCCCCCCCCACCCAGATACCGCCGTATCAAGGAGATCTACGAGTCATACGCGGGCAACGTGCAGAGCCTCCTTCCCAGCCACGGGAGGGAGCCATGGATCCAACTGAGGTCCGACCTCGAAGCTGTCACCGACTCCTGGCTCTCTCTCGCCCTCAAGTCGCTCAATATCATCAACCAGAGGTACCGGGTTCGATTCCTACCATCGGTTGAATATATGGGGTTACCAACAATGCATTCTAAGTTGCCACTTATAGTATAGTATATTCTTGTTTATCCAGTGGGTGGGAAAACCAAGGGGGTTAACACACGGGCAATCGTCAGATCACCTCGCGCCCATCGTCGGGTTACCGGAGCTATTGCAGTGTGTTGTGTATAATTTTCAATCCGCTGGGTTCAGGCAATGTTAAATGACCAGTTTCGAACCCCCAAATCCACCAAGCTATCCGCCCCGGACATGTATAAGTCAAATCTTTTGGTTCATTATAAAGAAGGCAACGCTGACTTATATTGGGATCAATTCCCTTATTACATAGACAAGCAAAGATTAATAATGTATTAACCCCGTATAACCGCTTCACTACAGACCGAACTGCGTCAACGTATTAGCGACCACCACACAATTGGTCCCCGCGCTCGCCAAGCTATTCCTCTACGGACTGGGCGAGGCGTTCAACATAGAGAACGTATATAGCGCCACTAAGATCGGGAAGGAAAGCTGTTTCGAGCGGATCATTCAAAGGTTCGGTCGCAACGTCACTTATGTTGCTATTGGCGACGGTCGCGACGAAGAACAAGCTGCCAAAGTTGTAAGTGACGTGATAAATAATTAATATGGTGACTATGAGCTAACAATGGCCATTGTTCCAGCATAATATGCCGTTCTGGAGGATTTCATCTCATTCCGACCTGATGGCTCTCCACCACGCGCTTGAACAGGACTATCTATGAACCTTACGTCATCAACGATTACGTCAGAGTGTGATGACGTAACAAACAATGCAGTTTGCGGGTTCGCTACAACGAATTCGTGCAATTTATCTCGATTTGAGATTATTATGAAATAATAATGCGGTTTGTTCATGACAACGTAATTGTTAATGCATTGTGACGTAACAAGTTCTTTCTTCGTCATAAACATGGTTCAGCTCCAAGCATTGTTCCATGACAATCGTTTAATCGCGTGTAAGCAGTGTTACGTCATAATGAGACTTATGGCGTTTTTTTGCGGTGAAGTAAAAATATCTGTTGTAAATTGTCGATTCTTTATTACGTCATAATGGCTAGCAGCGACTTGTGCGACAAACTAGAATGTCAGGTGTGGCTTCGTGTTCGGTTTCATTGTGACGTCACAACAGGTGAACGCGTGGTTCGAATTACGCGAGAAAGCTCTGAATTATTTAAAACTTTTCGAACGAGAATTTCACGTCATTTCCGAACTTGTGGAAGTTGTTTTAAGTTTTATTACGTCATAATAATATATGATTCTCCATTGTTACGTCAGATAACATTGTTTCGTCATAAGGAATATTGTAGAAAAATGAAATAAAGCTTATTGTGATGTCATATTACAACAAAGACTGGTTTTCTAGATTTTTTATTTTCTCGGTAGCGACATACAGCGGATAAAATATTTTCTGACAAAAGTCGCTAAACTATACTGCACCATCTAAAATATATATATCGTATATATTGTATTTATTTATAGAAAATAAGAAGTATAAACATAAAAATTAGTGATTTAAATTGATGATCCAATTTATATCTACAATGTCTGCAATTGTGATGAAATGGATTTGAAATCTGCTCCCCGATTGAAATCATAAACCGTTGTATCGAAACGTTGTGAAAGTAAAGTTTAAGGTATTGTGACATCATAACAACAACAGCTGATGAATAAGATGTTGTTTTTGTGGTGACGTCATGTGTGTGACGTAACGACCCAGTAACCAGATTTTGGATTGTTCAATTGTGAGGCAGTTAGCAGTTGACTTGTTTTAATACAAATAAAAGTAAAGTAGAAATAGGAAATGTGTAATAGTGAACAAATGAACCATTATTGGACAGTAATATTTGGTCTAATACGCAGTTTCCCTTCTTTTATTAGCATTGCCAGAATAAGCAAAATCCCTCCAACATAAGACACTGCATGGACGACAAACGCTCTTGGTTATTTTGGTAGAAAGTTTGCGCTATTTTAACGGATAATTAAGAAAACTAAAAGGAGGGTAAGAGGGAAACTGCTTACTCAAATGAAGGCTATGGCATTAAGTTTAGTGGTGTTTTACTAATCTGCAGCCCTACTGGAAAGTTCGTATGATGCGCCGGATATATTTGGCGTGGCGCATGGACTACTTTTTCGGGTATTGGCGCAGAAAACTCCAAATATCATGCTGGCATGGCGTGATTACACCTCCTTTCATTTATGTCAGTATTTTTGACACTTTAAGCTTTATATTTCAAAGTTTTGATTGAAAATTATGCAACTTTGTTTGTGGTGGCGCAAATTAGTATTACTGGCGTGGCGCAAAATTTAGGGGATCTGCGGGACATGGACAACATATATCACGAGCTGGACAAAGTATTTTGTCACTACAGAAGCTCGGTTATGGTTATTATGATATAACCCTCATCTACCCAGCTCGTGTGAGCGACGAAAATACCTCTCCAACCCTCTTCACCTGTCCCGCAGATGAGTGTGTTGTCCCACCGCACTGTCCTGCAGTGTAGTGAAGCCCGTGTAGTGCAAGGGCTCGGGTTGAGATTATTCTTTGGGGCAGGGTTATTCCCTTCTTTTAGTGTTGCCCCAAAAGCTAGTTATAGATTAAACCAAGAGGCGACGCTAAAATGGTGACATATATGCTGAATCTGTTATACATGCATGATCTTTGTTTGAATTTGTTTGAGCCTTTCTGTGCCTTTCTCCGATTAACATTGAGTTTTGTCCCATAAATACCTTTGTCTTTGTTATTATACCACCCAAACCAACACCCAATCTCTCAGTTTGATGCATTCTCCGATAATATAACAAAATAATCCTAATTTAGACTCAAAGCGATGTTAATTTAATGTTTAGTTGATGGAACTTTGTGAAAATGGCGACGAACAACAAACAACTTGACAAGTTGATTCAGAAAATAAACTTTGAGTTTCGCGACATCAAGTTTGGGGTTTATCGTGCGGCTTTGAAGTTGGGACGAGTGCAAGACGCGTTTCATTTGAAAGGAATCCGCACCACAGTTGTCTACAACTGCGTGAAGAAACATATTCTCAGCAAAACTCAAACGGACATCGAGAATGTCACAAATGAGAAGATGAATTTGGAGGAATTGAGGATCCTCGTTCGATCAATCTTCCATGAATCATCTCCTGCGTCGAGCAAATTGTGCGAGTGTTTGTCGGCGCTCATATTCCACACATACCAGGATGTCTCCGACCACCTAGTGGCCGTTGTGTCGGTCCTCCTCTTCTTCATAGTGATGGGAGGAGAGGAGCTGGCATCCAAGTATCGGATGATGTTCGCGTTGTACTCCGGATCGCTCCGGATGCTGACGAAGAGTCGACTCGGGTTGATGGTGGCTCATTGCACCAGGATCACCGATGTGGTCGGGGAGGGAGCAAACTTCGTAAAGATCACCTCGTCGGTTCGGAGCTGTTTCCATGGCGTCCTCGGGGCAACGATATCACAACAACAGCTCCTCCAGTGGTTGTTTAAGGAGCCGCAGTCCCTCGTGTGGCTACCCACAATGCACCGGTTGAATCTCGCGAAATCATCGGTGCATGAAGTGAGGTGCGCGGAGTGCCGAGCCCCCATCGTCGGACTTCGATTCCAATGTTTGAAATGTCTCGACCACGACACCTGTCAATCATGTTTCCTCACGCAAATCAACACTTCGAAGACCCACAAACTCACTCACCCGCGACAGGAGTATTGCACCCCAGCCGGAGGTCGCGAAAAGGTCAACGCTCTCGCACGAACATTGCGCAACATCGTAACCAAGCGATACAAACGTAAACCAATCACAACCAGCTTCCTATCGATCGACCAATCAGACGACAGCAGTTCAGTTGCCACGAAAACTCGCAACGAAATGAATGACTCAGCAGATTTTGTTGAGATCAACCACTTAGCGGCAGCAGAGAGGGAAGAATTGGAAAACCTCGTTGCGAAGTTGAAACACGAGAATAAGAAGATGTCCGGCACGGTGCACCTGCTGGAGTCGTCCAAGTGTGAACAACCGGCCAATCAGAGTGAAGATCGGCTCATTTTGCAGAGTCATCTCGACACTGTGACTCAGCATAACCATAGTTTGCGGACGGAGCTCGAGAACCTGAAATGCGTTGTGTTCGCCGATCATTTCATCAAGTCAAATCCAACCAATCAGGTGTCACCGGTGTCGTGGTCATGTGATGAGGAACCGACCAATGAGAGCCCACCGCAGTTGCCGCATGTTAAAGACCACGAAGGACATCTAGTGGATGAAGGACATCTAGTGGACAACGAAGGACATCTAGTGGACGAAGGAGGACATCTAGTGGACAACGAAGGACATCTAGTGGACGAAGGAGGACATCTAGTGGACGAAGGAGGACATCTAGTGGACAACGAAGGACATCTAGTGGATGAAGGAGGACATCTAGTGGATGAAGGAGGACATCTAGTGGACAACGAAGGACATCTAGTGGACAACGAAGGACATCTAGTGGATGGAAGTGGACCCCTAGTGGATGAAATGACGAGTATTGTAGACGCAGCTAAGGAAGCAAGTGACCGATTCATCCGAATGTTGGATCATATTATTGGGGCGGGGGGTTAAACCCTCTCACACTTGGGGAAGCCCCCTCTCTGGGGTGTTCAATTCCATTGTCTCGCAATCTTATTCGATTGTTGATTGTGACATCATAGTATTATATTGTTCCTGTTGTATTAGTATTGTTACGTAATATCTGTCGTACCCACACACACGGTGCTGAAACCTCATA